>SNQJ01S0077615.1:17148-35045 GCA_010110895.2 Picea sitchensis | reverse complement strand
TGTGGATGATATTACTTGACATCTCCAACTCTCGATCCACGAAACTCCGACATGGTGTAAATCTACTGACATCACATGTGTTGAATAACTGCCACGTGTCACCCTGATTCGTGACTTACATGTGCTTGGAATGTTGAATTAGTCTGACACTTGTCATTACCTGGTTGTGCCACGTGTTCCTAGCTGACGTGGTTTGCTGACGTGAGTCAGATCGACGGTCCAGATGTGATCTTGATTCAACGGATGCGATTAAATCGCAATATTGCATATCACGATTTCGACATTCTTGTTGCATTGTTTTCTTTGCCTCTCCATGTCCCGATTCGCGAAACTCTGAAATGGAATGAGATCAATGGTCCAGACCTGATCTTGATTTGACGGCTCAGATTACATCACGATTTCTCAAGGTTAGGGAACCCTGTTCCTTTGACTCTCCAGTCAGCAAAATGACGGTCAATCCCCACGTGTCTTACCCGTAAATGGACGATCCTCCTTCTTTCAGGATTTTGTGAGCCCTCTACTCCTTGCACTTTAAAGAACATGCAGGTTCTCCTTGATCCAATAGTGGTCAGACCCTGCACTCGGATCTAACGCCTGAGATCTATCCTCCATATCTGCACGCTCCTCTTGTCTACATTGAGATATGACGGTCATCGGGAATTCGGGATGGGATCTAACGATCACTGATGCTTCTCCTCCTGAGTGTACTTTGTCCTTTTTTTGCCTTCGCTGCATACTCTAGTTTTGCCATCAATGACAAGTGCATACTGCCTGTAAAGCATGCCAGCCATCCTCTGCACTATCTCTTCTAATCTTATCGAGCTTTCTCTGCAGCGTCTTCCCAAACTACTTCTGATGCCCGTCTGTTACATTCTTCCTATACTGATGCCATATTCACTGTTGTACTTGCCATCAATGACAAGCATATGCTACATGTTAAACATTTGCCAACAAATGCTACATTGATATAACACTTGGATTATATGGTTAAAAAGGATTAAATTGTTTTATTAATGATTCACCCCCGCTCTCAGTAATCCAACACTCGGATCTCTTCTTTTCAGGAAGAACACATCGTGACAATAGTCAAGAACTTGTCTACCTCTCTGGAAATATTAGAAGAATGAAGGTCCTATGAGCTACAAAATGATTTTCCTTGCCAAACTACGAAGGAAGTTGGAAAATTATGGACTACATCCGGTGGAGAGAAATCACTAAGACTTGAGATTGAGGAGTTCTCAACATCCATCTCAGCAAATCCTTTATATACTTCAGAAAACAATCATCCAGAAGAAGAGGATCTGCATAGCATGATGAAGGAGAGCATATAAATTACTGTTGATGAACATCAAGATTACATTGAAATTTGGTTTCAATAGGTCATTATGCCACAATATTATTCTCTTCTTCAACAACTTCTAATGCCAAAACAAGTAGGTTGGTTGGTTCTTCATATCTAGGTAATAAATGTGGTAAATTTTTCATATGTGAATATGGGTATGTTTCTTATCTTGCTTCGCACATGGTTACATTGGAAAATTTCTTACACTTGAATAAAGATTTTCCTTTCTTTTTAGGTAGGGTAGGATAATAAATAAAAGTTGCATGTTGTTAGTTTAGCTTAAAGTCTAATGCAACCTCATTTTACATTTTCTTTTTAATAAACTAACTATGAGATACATGTGCATGTGACTTGATCTCATTGATTTCATCAGTTTTTGATATTTTAGAGTGTAGTTTTTGACAAACAGTTTTAGAGATCTCTACAGGTATTTATTTCACCACAAGTGGACAATTTCAAGGAGAAAAAAAGGGAAGTATTTTCCTTCGAAAAATATATTTCTATATTTGAACCTTGTTGTCTGCTTAAGAATTAATCGAATAATGAATTTTATTATTACTTGTTGTGAATTAGCCATATTTTTGCAAGATTTCTATCTTCCTTTTTCTCAAGGCATCTTTAATGGCAGTTTCTCTCAACCTCCACCACTAGAGGATATAAGGAAGTGACACCTTGACTATCAAACCTAGAGGTTACTCATACAATTTCCCCAAGAACCATGAGTAGGTGAGTAAGTATCTTTATAAAAGAGCAGAAAGACGGTCTGATTAGCGGTTAGCCATGGAAACATCACTATAACTTAGAAAAAAAAAATGTCATTCGAGCTTGAAGATACCTTTTTGTTATTTTCCAATGGTACCATCCACTACACACTAACATTGCTTGATTATACCATATCTTTATATAGGCTGCATCCACTTAAGTACCCCTTACATCAAGAAAATCTATTAGGGATACATAAAAAAGAGTCATCCTCTAACATAAATACCATCCCAGTCTTAAATAAAAATTTCAGAGCTATCTCCCCATATTCTTTCCAAAACAGAATCTTTATATAAAAATATTAAAAGATGGTGGATTAGTCTTTGTTGTAAAAGGGTGTAAGAGGATAACCCATCGGGATACTGAATAGGTCTGCTGGCAGCGGGTACTGGCCTGTGGTATGACTAGGTAAACCCGTAAGAGTACTGAACATGCTTGCTGGAAGCAGGGCATTCTACCTAGCGAGGTTGATAATCTGACAAACAATAAAAAAAAATCCTAAATCTTAAAACTTGTCCTGGTGTACGACATTACTTGTAGACAAAGATGAAAATAAGTATGTATGATTAAGAAAAGGTCAATGAAATCCATAAATATGCCATTGGGAACTAACTTTAAGACTATCCTCAGACTCTCTCTCCTACCTCTTCTTAACTATATGTAGGATGTTTTTTCCTATAGGTGTGGCCATATTTTAACCGTCTTTCCAGACTGATGTGTGAAATTTATCTCTACACTTGGCAAGCTGTAAATCTTAGGCTATTGGGAGAATTGGTTGGTTTCCTATATTTTTTATTGTGAGGTGTCATAATACTTAGGAGTGGGGGAGGGGTTTCCTGAGCTGACAAATGATAAACATTGCCCATATATATTATAATCCATGAGAAGAGGAAGTAGAATCTCTGTATGAATTATGTTATATTGTTTTTATGATATTCTGGGCTATTATATCAACAGTTGTTTTTATTAAAATGATAAACTTTATATTGTTGACATAATTTATGTGTATAATTAATAAGCCTATTGTGCATTATACGTACATTTTTTCTTAATCTATGTTTTGCAAGGGAAGACTGCTTACACTCAAATGATCCATGTAACAGTTGTAGATCAATAACAAAGGAAACTTGATAAAATATGAACTTATCACACCAAGTCTTCCTCACAAAAAAAAATTTCCTCCTTCCTCCCAGATGCCTACAATGTCTTCTAAAATTTATATACCTTCTTCATTTAGAAAAGAGCCTAAGACTTCCTCTCTTGAGCTATCCGATCAAACCCTAGCTATTGATAAATTGCAAAAAGAAAATGCTCAGTTTCTTCAACAATTGGAAGAGTTAAAAAACTATGGATAGGCATCTACAAAACATCGTAAAAGGCCCAAGGCAGAATCCCCAGGACAAGAGGGAGAATATTATAAAGACAATCCACCCCCTCCTTGACGAGTCTAGTTATGTCAGGTGATTCATTTTTGTTTGCAGTGGGACCTGCAAATCCTTAGGTGTGGGGGTAATGTTGGGTTTGTGTTTTGACTATTTTATTGCGATGATCAAATCATTTTTGAATGCGATATTACATATGCTATGATCTCATTTAGCCATTTTAAAGGTATTATCAATATTTATACATCAATTTTCCATGGAATCGCAAGAGGTATGTGTAATCATCGTTTTTCAATGGTTTTATGATTAATTCATCTTTAGTTGAATGGTTACACTAATCTAACATTTCTTGTTTTCTTGCAACAGTTCAAAAATGTGATTTGACCTTCCATACAAACCTTCATCCAGATGTTCATCTATCACTGTTCCAAGAAGCAAACTTAGATCTTAATTTATGGAAAGAGGAAGCTGGCTCATACAAATATGACACATGGGTTTTGTGCCCAATATACCCAATTAGGTTCTAGACGGGCCATTTCCTAAAATTGTAAACAGATTGAGAGCATTTTATGGTCCTCGATCCATCCATCCAATACTCCAATACTCCATCTGACACTCCATCTGGAACCCCATCCGACACTCCATTCGGCACTCAGAGCACAAAGAAGTTGGCGATCCACATATCTCAGGGCACTATTATGAAATTCAAGAACATGGGTTTTTATCTCTCAGGATCCCTCTTTCTCGGTGTCCTACAGAATTTGCTTCTAGTGATTGAAGATGTCCAAGATCCATGGCCTATTTACTCACTCTGTTTCAAGCATTTAATGAAGATTCCTCAACAAAATTAGATTTTTCATGATGCAATTGATTTTGTTATGCATATACTATTCTGAGAGGATCATAGGTTGACCTCTCAGCTCTATAAAACCTCTATAAATACCTATTGTCTATGCCAGGAAGAAAAACGAATTTGTATGCATACACATAGACATTGTTTTGATTTGGCTATAAAACTCTGTTTTGGTGATTAATATCAATGTTGTGACTATGTTTTTTCCTTGAAGCAGTGCCAAGACCTTCTGTGGGGCCCACCAGTGGTTTGGGTAGTTTTTTATAATAGTAAATATATGTGCATCTATATAATTTCCTTTCGTATCTCAATTTTGAAATTGCTTGTTTAAATTCCATTCACTGTGTATATTTTTTAAAATTTCAGATTGCTTGTTTAATTCACATCCCCGTGTTTATTCTCTAACTTGTAGCTCGCTTCCTAAATTGTGTGTGCATTACAAATCACTTGTGGACGTCCATGTTTACCTGTTTATATTTTGATTTCTAACATCTTGATTGCAGGTTGTAGTTATTTGCTTATAAACTGTATAATTATGTCATCATGTCTCTTTTTCATAAATTGTAAATCACTTGCAGCACAGAAATTTAGATAGAGTCCATGTTTACTGGTTTAAATTTAGATTCTTAACACTTTACTTGCAAGTTGTAGTTCACTTGTTTAGAGGCTTTTTAGTTATGTTATCACGTTTGTTTCTCTCTGTTTCATAAAGTTGTAAATTACTCAGCAGAGTAGCAATTTAGACAGTGTTCATTTATTAAGTTGTAATCTTCAAATACTTTCTGTAGGTTTGTATAATTTGTTAATCTTGTTTCAACATTAGAATTCTAGGATCAAAATTGGTTTTGAATTATGTTCTAGTTATGATTTTGAGTTATGATTTTTACTAGTTATGAGTTTATGTACGGAGTATTTTCCAGAATTAGAGTGATAGAATAATAGTTGATTTTTAATCTTTTTTGTACAATTATTGTATTCTTTGTTAATTATAAGATCATGATGATGTTCATTTTTAATTTAAATGTTATCATGATGTTGTTCATTTTTAGTCAGTGAGATTAGTGTAACGGTAGGGTTCATTTTTCGTAGGATAAATATAATTGCGAGTCTTTGAATAAGTATTTTAAGAATATATTTCTTTGAATAAGTATGTTACATAATTGATTTTAAGAGAAAGTTTTCCTTATGAATTCACTACCCATAATCATAGATTGTTTTTGAAGAAATATAGTTTACTTTGTTCATTGTCGATAATCAAAGATTGTTTTTAAAGAGAGATAGCTTGTTCTTCTTCAAGATTTGATTACTTAGAATAATGAGCTCGCCATTCATAATTGTAGATTACTCTCTAAAATTAAAGTAAATCCACTCATTATTTGAGTTTATTAGCATTAGATTAGGCTAGGCTAGTATATATTAGAGCTCTAGACCTGCACATACAGTGTTGGCACCTCGTATCTTACGAGCCCTGAATTGACAATTTAATTTTGAAATAGATAGCATATGTTTTACTCGACAGTAACCATTGGACCCCAAGTACGACATCAACACCACCCATGGATATAAAAATCATTGGACTATTCACTACACATTCCTGCATAGTAAGATTGATCTTATGGCGTTTTCCTGAGTAATTGATAGTTCCTCCATTTGCAATCATTACTTGAAACTCTGGCATTGGATATATAAATAAATTGAGAGCATTGGCTAATTTACAGTGAATGAAATTATGATTACTACCAGAATTAATTAACACTATTACCTTTTTATTTTTGATGTATCCTTCGATCTTGAGGGTTTGAGGAGTGATAATCTCAGCCAATGGATGATATGATATGGTGGGATTCATATCTTTAGAATAAATATCTTCTAAATCTTCATCTTGAGATGGTTCTTGTTCTTCTTCCTCTTCACTATTAATATCCTGAATAGATCTAGAGATAATTATCAAAACAAACCCACAATATCAACAAGAATAAACCAAACCATTCACCAAAATACTGAAAACAAAAAATAGTCAAAAAACTTGAGGTAGGGTAACACCATATATTATTCCTTAAGGAAGGAATGCACTCCTCAAGAAATATTTTCTTGTTATAATGACACTATTCTTCACTATACTTCATTACATTGCTTACACTTCTTTATATAGCTCTCTCTATATCCTAGGAACCTTCTAGAGAGTATTCTCACATTTATGACATTTAACTACTATAGTGGGCCTTTATTAATATAGTGGACCGAGTTCACCTTACATTGAATGCTCACATTCTCATATATTAAATGACTTCCATTAATAATACATAACCACATTCCCATTAGGTACCTCCCTCGTTACCCCATATTACCTTCCTAGGTATACTACATTCCACCCCCCTTCACATGTTTCGTCCTTGAAACATGAGAAGAAACCATACAATATGAGAGACTAAGAAATGTAGCCAAATGGTACCAAGTATGACCATCCATCCACCCCAATGGAAGTCGAACATGATGTCCATATGCTACCTTGCCACCCTAGTCTTTCTCTGAATCATGTCGAGGTTTCCATGGGATTGTTTCTGTAGCCTGAGCTCCTCCCATAGCGTCGATAGTCCTCCATGCACCTCTTGATCGGTTTCCTATCTAGTGCCCTGTTCGTACATAAATGTGTTTATGCACACACCCTTGCCTTGATGACTTTTCTGTCTCTATATGATGTGGATGGTGATATACAACAACTGTAGGAATCTATTATTTTTTCTTCAAATCTACAACACTTTGTTCCTTTGACTCAATGACCTCCTTAGCTTCCTGATTATGTCCTTCTTGTCGTTTTGTGTCATCTCCTTCTGTAGACTCTTCCTTTGATTCAACTTTAGACTCGACAATAACTTCTTTGTTAGCTTCCATGGGCCCATCTTTCTTACTAAGAGACACATCTTGCAATGTGATTTTATTTTTCTTGTACCACAACTTCAAAAACTTCTTTTGCACATTAATATTAATGGTACCCACTGACTCTATCCAAGGATATCCCAAAACAATATCCACTTCATCCATATCCATAACATAAAAATATGAATGCAACACATATTTATCCATACTAACCTTCAAATATTTAAAAATTTGAACATTTTTACCCTCAACCTATGTGTTTTGGATATTATTGGTAGGAATTTGCAATCTATTAACCAACTGAACATTGATAAAATTATGTTGGCAACTAGGGTTAATATAAATAATGGCATTTTTTTTGTGAGTACAACCATGAACCTGTAATATAGATTTGCCACCTAAAAATAAACTCTTGTTTCTCCCCTGAGCAACATGAGACCATTTATCTAAAAGAAAATTTTCAAGTGCTTCATCAGAAAATGTCATCAATTGGCTATATCTATGTGATTGCCACCAAATGACTGCATCATCGTTTAAATAACAAGATACCCAATGTTTACAATCCTCTTTCGAAAATGACTTCAAGTATTTTATGAATTCGTCAATATTAGGGCCATCAAATTTTCGAGTAAAAAACATATTTCTATGAAAAACCCCAAAAATAGAACAAGGGTTTTAAAAATAAATCACTATAAAAATTCGTGGTTTTTTTCTGGAAAAACCTTGAAAAACTGTTGAATTTAAAATGCTCATAACTTTACTTCCCAGAATTCGTTTCGGTCGATTGTTATTTTAAAATTGGGTATTTTTTCAAGATGAATTCAAATATATATATTTTTTGGAAAAATTCTACACATAAAGTTTCCTATATGAACCTGAAATGTGTCGCTCTCTTTTTTTCCCTAAAACAAAAATCTGCAAAAAGAGCAAAAAAATATTCCCTTATTTGGCCAAGGAAAGTGCTCTGATACCAATTGTTAAAATCCCAAATAGATCTAGAGAAAATTATCAAAATAAACCCACAATATAAACAAGAATAAGCCAAACCATTCACCAAGATATTGAACACAAAAAATAGTCAAAACCCTTGAGGTAGGGTAACACCATATATTATTACTTAAGGAAGGAATGCACTCCTCAAGCAATACTTGCTTGTTACAATGAAAATATTATTCATTATGTTTCATTACATTGCTTAATTTTTTTTATATAGGTCTCTCTATCTTGTAGGAACCTTCTAGAGATCCTTCTCACATTTATGACATTTAACTACCATATTGGGCCTTTATTAATATAGTGGACCTAGTCCACCTTACATTGAATGCCCACATTCTCACATATTAAATGATTCCACTAATAATAAATAACCACATTCATATTGGTTACCTCCCTAGGTACCCCATATTACCTCCCTAGGTATACTACATTATCAAAATAAACCCACAATATCAACAAAAATAAACCAAACCATTCACTAAAATACTGAACACAAAAAATAGTCAAAACCCTTGAGGTAGGGTAACACCATATATTATTCCTTAAGGAAGGAATGCACTCCTCAATAAATACTTGTTTGTTACAATGACAATATTCTTCACTCGGCTTCATTACATTGCTTACACTTATTTATATAGCTCTCTCTATCTCCTAGGAACCTTCTAGAGATCCTTCTCAAATTTATGACATTTAACTACCATAGTGGGCCTTTATTAATATAGTGGACCTAGTCCAGCTTCCATTGAATGCCCACATTATCATATATTAAATGACTTCCACTAATAATACATATAATCACATTCTCATTGGGTACCTCCATAGGTACCCCATATTACTTACCTAGGTATACTACATTCACAATCTATGTAGAATAATTTCTTCTCACCACACTTATTTCCCTTACTATACTTGTTGTCGCAATTAAATCATAAACATTTTTCTTTTATTTCCTCCAGTTGTCGAGGTGTCAAAATTGTAGGTTGAGGTGGTTTATAAGACTGAACATTATTCTCTCGATGGATGTTAGGGGTGGTCCTTCTAGTATCCATAGCCAAATTTTTACTTTCAACCTTTCTCCCCACCCAGAACACATTCTCCAATGATTTGAGTTCCCAAAGGAGAACCTCATGTTGAATTTTATCCTTTAAATTTCTTATGAAAGCATGAATCAGGTGCTCATTTGGAATATCCATTACATTTATATTCAATCTTTGGAATTTCTCAATGTGCTCCGTAATTGAACCCTTTTGCTTGATATTTATCAATTTCCTGAAGAAGGTATTTCTCCTTGTATCCTCATAGTGTGTTATCATTTCTTCCATGAAAATTGTCCAAGTGGAGAGTGATTTGAGAGAAAAAATCCATGGATACCACACAAAATTATTAGGTTCTAAATATAATTATGCAATTTGTACCTTTTTTGTGTGTGGCACATCATATAGATTACAAAACTGTTCCATCTGGAGTATGCATGTGATTGGATCCTTGCCATAAAAAATATTCATATCGATCTTAGGAAAATGGTTGGTATTCAACCCAAAGCTGGATTTTATCCATTCTTGATTCATCTTCCTTGTTTCCTCATCATGAATTTCATGGTATACATTGTCACTTTCAGGTGGCCTCTCTATTAACAACTTTTTCAACCCTTCCATGATCTCCCCTTTTAATCCATCCATCTTAGTATACATCATCGCTTTGATCTTATCTTCAGTTGAATCCATCATCTTTTTTAGTTCATATTTGTTTATTGCCCTCTTTTGTAAATCATCTATATCATTGTGCATTTCTTCACCTTCATCAAGAGTCCAAGTAGGACCGTTTGAGGGATTATTTGGTGTAGAAGTTCTCTTTTTTGGTGGCATGTTGGCCAAGTATCACTGCAAGGTAGGAATTCCTAATTGGCTTAGGTAGAGGTCCTCACAGACAAGGGAGTGTCAGGTTCTATAGCTCCCTAAAATACATGAGGGCTCTAACAATAATAGTCGGCCCAATATCTTAGAGAACTAACTAAAGGATATTGACCATGCCCTTAGTTGTACTATCCAACTACCCAACTACTAGAGAGTGATCTCCCCGAGTGTTTTTCTCGGTGTACTATAGAAACAAGATGACCAAATGGTTTACTCAGTTGTTCTCAGGATTCTAGGGGGTCTCCTGATATACGTCAGGTACATGGGAGCTAAACTATGTAGTAGTTTTTTCTAATCCACAATTGTTTGAAAGGGGCATTTCAATATACTCTAGGTATGTGGGAGAAACACACTGTCCCTGGTTTGTAGCACTAGAAAGTAACAAAAGATCCTACGTTTAGAGATTCTAGAATACGTATGTACCTAAAAATCCATAATATTCTCCCAAATTTATGTGATAATCATTTTATCCCTCTTTATTCCACTTTTTTAATCACCCCAATTGGATCTTCTAGTTAAAAGATATGCAAATTTCCAAAAGACAAGCACACCTTTTAAAACCTTGGTTTGGAGACTGTTCTTCTAGCCAACCTTGATTTTGTTGTAGCTCTGCAATTTCGTCTCTTATGAGTCTATAATTTTGTCTTGAGGTATCCTGTTGTGTCTTATTTCCAACCCAGAGGTTATACCAAGATTTCATTCTCCAAAAGAATTTTATGATAACTTTCCCAAGATGTGTTAATTTTTTCCCTTTCAAGAGAGTGAACTTGTACGACCTGCCACGTGTCAATGTCTTCACTTCAGAACTTGAAATTTTCACCAGTAAAATGCCAGTTTGTACCATAAACAATGGAACAAATCTCACTCAATTTGGTGTTATAAAAACAAGATCACTAAGCAATAAAATAAAACAAATGTAGAAATAAAACACAAAAGATACACAATACAATAGAGACACAGATATACGTGGTTCACCCACTATGGCCTACGTCCACAGAGAAATTTCTAGGTCCTTCATTTTTATTATCCAACAAAATGAAGGGATACAACCTACAACACACTTGTTATAACTTCCTCTTATTTCTCTCACTATATCCTCTCTTAGAATACAATATTCACACACATACACAGTCGCAATGCAATTCCCTCATAAAAGAGGTTTTCCTTCTAGGGAACAAAAACATAACATAACTTATACCATTAGATCTTTGACCTTATGATGAACGATCCATATTGACTACAAAATTACAATATTTTACAAGGAATGTTTTTGCAATATTTCACTTCAGGGGCACTGCCCTCGAATCCCTCGCCAGAGGGGGGATACAAAAATTGTTTTCATCCCCCATGGAAATATTTGTGGGGGGTAAATCCCCCCCCCCCTTGTTATGGAATGGGGTCCAATCATGACTAAAACAAACCTCTAAATCAGGAAGATAATTAGGCTCCTCAACCAACAATCTCCCACTTGGAGACTCGTCAAAACAAATCCATTGCTAATTGATGATGCATACCCCTTTTGACCCTCGAGTCAAAGTTTGCTCACAGGATCATTCAAAACCTTCCCTGAGACGAATTAGCTCTTTTTATTCCCTACTGGAATCTCAGATTCCCGATCCACGGGTCCTTCTCTCTTCCTCATGGTCTTTTGCACACGACCATGAATTTCGGGTTTCGGGGCCCACAGATTTCTGATGTCGAGAACCTCTGTCTTCTTGAACTCTTGAACACCGAAATGCCGAAATGCCGAAAAGGCTTCAATCAACGATTATCCCCCTGGGCTATACCTTGGTCCATGTGACCACTATCCCCATGACCACAGTCCTATATCGGGGTTTACCAATACAAGAGCCTAACCTCCTGTCCTCTAGACTCCCGAAATGCCGACTCCTGAAATATCGATCCCCAGTATCTCAATATGGATTCACCCGGTTCCTTACCTTTTGCGATTTTGGAGTTTCAATCCCTGAAATGCATTGTCCTCTTGTCCTCAGAACTCCCAAAGTTCTGAATTCCGAAATGCCGAAATCCTGAATCCTGGGTTCCCCTCTTTTGAGCAGATCAATGGCTCTAAGCCCCTCTTGATCCAACGGCTCAGATCCTTTCGAGATCTATCAATGCGAGATCCTGATCTCTTGTCAACGAGATTCCTGAATTCCCAATTTCTAAAATCCCTATGGACCCTTCCTTTCAGGATTTTCCCCAAAATCCTAGATTGCTACCACGTGTCCTCCCTCAGATGGATGGTCCTCGTCGTTTCGCAATTTCGTAACTTGCGACCTCCAGTGACACAATCTCCTCTGTCAACTCAAATCCTTGATATCGATGGACCCTTGATCTCCACCACATGTCCTCCACGGATGGATGGTCTAGATCGTTTCGGGGCTTCGCCACTCACGAAGTAGAAAGACTCCTTCCTCTTCTATTTCCTGATGTCTGAATCCCCAAAATGGGTGATTTCATGACATGTGTCCTTCCTCAATCAGACGACTGTGATCTATTCTGGGACTTTCACCATGGAGTGTCCCGATTTCTTGTCCTCGAGATCTCCAAAATCCTGAAGTCCGAAATCCCTATGTCTGAAATCCCGATGTGGGTGATCTCGCAACACGTGTCCTCCTCTCGGATGGATGGCTTAGATCTATTTCATGACTTTCACTGTGAAGTGTCCCGACCTCTTGTCATCAGGACTTTCGAAATCCCGAACTATGAAATCCCGATAACTCTGCACTCTTCAAGACTTTTGCCTTTGTTCATGAAGGCTTAACCCTCATGCAACTCCTGACAGATCCAACGGCTGTCGGGTTTTCTGACTAAGATTTGATGGTTTAGATCTGTCCTTCTTGTGCACTCCTCCTACGCTACTTCCTGGACGTGGGAAACCAACGGTCGAGATCTCCTCGGCTAATTCGACGACAGTTGTGCTCCTCCTGAGCTTTTGTGCATTCTTCCTGTGCTTGGAAGAAATTCCAATGTCCAAAGGCCTCAACCTCAGATTATTTTCCCTGCGAGCTCCACGACTTTGAATTCTCGCCTACGCATATAAAAATGCTATCCCTCCTGAGATTCTCCTTTTGAATCCTCAAAGGATTCTTCCACTTCTGCACTCCTTGCAGAGTCTTTGCATGCACGAAGGTGCTATCTCTTCTGAGATTTCCTATTACTCAGAGTTCTAAGGAACTTAGTCCTTTTTCCCTTCTCCTTCAGATGGATAATTTCCGATGCCTTCCTGGCAATCCTTCACTCAAGAAACCTATTGCTGAGTCTTTCAGGGTGTTCAACAACCTTGCGAAGATCCCTCTCCTTGGATTCTTCTTCAAATTGCAGAACTCAAAGAGTTCTCTCCCTGTGCGCTCCTTGCACCTGCTCAATTCCCTTTTGGCAGAGTGTCTAGAATCTTCAGTGATTCTGACTTCTGTTGAACTCACAACAGAGTTCTCCCTCAATGCATCACTATGCATATGCTCAATGCACACTTGGCAGAGCTCTACAAAACTCACAACAGAGTTTCTGTTTACAACTGTGTCTCTCATACATAGCCCTACCTCCAATGTGTTCAGTAACCTTAAGGTCTTCCTCTCAGCCAATGATTTCATCTACTATTCCCTCCTGGCATGCCTTTGTCTGAACCCGCAGAATTCAGAAATGCACCCTCTATGCACGGCTATCAGAACCCGTAGCGTTCTATCACACCCTCCTAGTGAGAAGCCTCAAAGACCTCTAACCCTGAAATCAAACAACCCCTGCAAATGTATACCTAACATACATCTATAGAATACATTGAACACACATAGACATTCATTCAACACAGAAAATACTTGCAGGAAAAACTACTTTTGTTTGTATTAATAAAAATGCCTCTTTACAAAGGTGTTCTGAGCGCGGACTATAACAAATTCTCATCTCCTTCTCTACTCTCCCTTCTCTGATCTCTCTGATAATACAAAGAAGATCTCTCTCTATATTTTACATGAGGGGGATCTTTGAGCTCTTCCCTCCAATCAACCTACCCTATTCAATTACATTGAATGGGTTTTCTAGTCCAGAATCGGATCTAGATCTCAGCCTTACAAAACATTCAAGACTATCTACTCTAATGCCTGTGCAAAGGCATGGCTCCATGTCTCAACATCCTACAACATTAATTACATTCAAATTCCAAATTTGAAAATGAGAGCTGCACCTCTCTTCATTGAATGTGTGCGTTGACATGGGCTGGTTGGTTGACATGGAGAGATGCTCCTGCATCACTATTGTACCTGATGGACTATACTCCACCTTGGACCTAGAAAATTTCTCATCTTCACCTGTATGCTTGAAGATCAACTGAAACTGAGCAGGAACTCAATTTCTCCATGGTTACTCCCTTTGTTAACATGTTTGCATGATTCTGGCTAGTATGTATATTTTCCAACTTCAAATATCCATCTTCCAAGACAGATCACATGAAATGGTACCCGAGTTTTATATTATTAGTATTCGAATGGAAGGTTGATTTCTTTGCAGGATGAATGGCACTCTCACTATCACAATACAACTTGCTATTCTCTTGCTTCTTTCCCAATTCCTCCATAAACCTCTGTAACCAAATCATCTCTTTACTAGCCTCTCTAGAGGAAACAGACTCTGCCTCTATTGTTGAAAGTGCAACAACCTTTTGTAGTTTCTAAATCCAACTTACTGATGTTCCACCTATAGTAAAAACATACCATGTGGTTCTCCTCCTACTCTCTTTATCACCTTCCATATCTAAATCAACATATCCTTGTAGAACATTGTCTGAACCTACAAAACTTAATGCATGAGTAGCAGTTCCTTTCAAATACTTGAGAATCCACTTTACTTCCTTCCTAGTTACTCCCTTTGTTAACATGTCTGCAAGATTTCGTCTAGTATGTATCTTTTCCAACTTCAAATTTCTATCTCCCAAGATGGATCACATGAAATGGTACATGAGTTGTATATTCTTAGTCTTCGAATGGAAGGCTGAGCTCTTTACAATATGAATGGAACTCTCGTTGTCACAGTACAACCGATTATTCTCTTGCTTCTTTCTCAATTACTCCATAAACCTTTGTAACCAATCATTTCTTTACTAGCCTCTGTAGAGGTTTCATACTTTGCTTATGTTGTTGAAAGTGCAAGAACCTTTTGTAGTTTTGAAATCCAACTTACTTCTATTCCACCTACAGTAAAAACATACCTTGTGGTGTTCCTCCTTCTATTTTTATCACCTATCATATATGAATCAACATATCCCTGTAAAACAATGTCTGAACCTCCAAAACATAATGCATGAGTATTAGTACCTCTCAAATACTCGAGAATCCACTTTACTATGTCCCAATTTTATTTACCTGGATTGTTCATATACCTTCTCACAATTCCCACTACATGTGCAATATCTGGTCTTGTGCAAACCATCACATACATCAAACTATCAATTGTTGATGAATAAGGGACCTTGGACATGTATTCTATATCCTCCTATGTCTTGGAACACATTTCCTTCATTAATTTGAAATGGTTGTCCAAAGGTGTACTAACTGGTTTTTCATTCTTCATTCTAAACCTCTCCAACACCTTCACTATGTACTTAACCTAAGACAATGTCAATTTGTGATTTTTCTTGTCTCTTGTTATTCTCATACCAAGGATTTTATTTGTAGCACCCAAATCCATCATCGCAAATGAATTAGATAATTTCTTCTTGAGCACATTTTTATCTTGCATATTAGACCCTACAACAAGAATGTCATCTACTTACAATAGTAAGATAATATAGATTCCATTTTCTATCCTTTTAAAATAAACACAGTGATCAGAATGACATCTACTATAACCTTGTTCTGTCATAAACCTTTCAAACTTCAAATACCACAACATTGGAGCTTTATTTAGGACATATAGGATCTTCTTCAAATTGCATACCAAATTCTCCTTACCTTTGACCTCATACTCATGTGGTTGTTGCATATAAATATCTTCCTCCAAATCCCCATGGAGAAAATATATTTTCACATCTAACTGTTCAAGATGAAAATATTCTACTACCACAAGACTTAAAATATTCCTAATTGAAGTCATATTAACAATAGGAGAAAGTATTTCACCAAAATATATACTTTACTTTTGTGCAAACCCCTTTACAACAAGTCTAGCCTTGTACCATATTTTTCCTCCTTCTTCTTCCTTCAACCTATAGACCCATTTATTCTGCAATGCTCTTTTTCCTGCAGGAAACTGAGACAAGTCGCAAGTCTGGTTATTTACCAAGGAATATGTTTCCTCTTTCATGCCTTGCAACCACTTCTTTTTAGTGTCTACCTGCATTGCCTCTTCACAACATTTTGGTTCACCAGAATCAATCAACAATAAATAATACAATGAAGGAGAGTATTGTTCAGGGGGTCTACTTAACTTGGTAGATATTCTAAAAACACTTGCAAGAGTTTGAGGTACATGTTTCTCCTGTTGTTGAACATTTTGATTTTCTGGTACCTTTGGAATTTCGTTTTCAGTGATCTCATCAGGCACTATGTATTCTAGTTTTTCTTTTCCTCTTTATTTCCCTGCAACTAATCTTTGTACATGACCTTCTCATTGAATATGACATCTCTACTCCTAATTATTTTTTTATTTTCATAATCCCATAAGAGATATCCAAAATTATTAAAACCCTATCCAATAAAGGTATGCTTTTTGGATTTTGCCTCAATATTTGTTCTATTTTCTTTATCAATATGGATAGATGTTTCACAACCAAAAGTATTCAAAAACAAATAGTTTATATTTTTACATGTACATGTATTCTATGGAATTCCACCATCCAAAGAGCTTTAAGGTCCTATGTTTATTAAGTAAACAACATTATCTATAACATCTTCCCATAAATGTAAGGGAAACCCAACATGAAATCTCATACTCCTTGGACTCTCCATGTTTGTCTTGTTCATCCTTTATGACACCATTTTCTTGTGGTGTTCCTGAAACTAATTTCTCTCTACAAATCCCATGGTATGAACAACAATAATAAAAATCCTTGCTACAATATTCACCTCCATTGCCTGATATGAGACACTTCAACCTTTTTCCTATCTCATTCTCAACCAAATCTTTCCATTTCTTAAAAGTATAAAAAACATCATATTTTTGTTGAATGCAATAAACCCAAGTTTTTATAGTTGCATCATCAATAAAAGTAACATAATAATGAGAGCCACCAAGAGATGATACCTAAGCTCATCCCCATGCATATGTATGCACAATCTCTAACCTTTCACTTTTCTTTTCTTTTCCAACTCTGAGAAATCTAACTCTCTTATGTTTTCCATAAACACAATACTCACATAAATCAAAATCAATTTGTTTAATATATGGAAACAAATTTCTTTTTTGAAGTGTCTGCATCCCCTTCTCACTCATGTTTCCAAGCCTATGATGCCACAATGTTGTATCCACTCATGTAGAAGCTAAAAATATATAAGAGTCAATATTACCAGTACATAAATACAATGTACCTACCTTCTTTCCTTTTGCTATTACCAATGATCCTTTGGTGACCTTCCATGCCTTATATGTAAATATGGATATATAGCCTTCACTCTCCAACTGCCCTGTTGAAATTATATTTTTCCTTAGATATGGAACATGTCTTACCTCTTTCAACAACAATTGGTTTCCATTATTTTGTTTTATTTTTACCTTTCCCATTCCAACAATTTTGCATGGTGCATCATCACCCAAATGAACCTGTCCAAAATCACCTTGAA
>SNQJ01S0077615.1:0-17098 GCA_010110895.2 Picea sitchensis | reverse complement strand
GAAATAAAGTCCCTGAATCTAATACCCAAGACTCAGAAATATTATCTACAGAAAGAATCAAAGCATCTTGTAACACATCACCTATTACATTTGCATCGTCATTTTTCTCATGTTGTCCATCTCTTTGTTTTTTTGGAGCTCTACAGTCTTTCTTCATATTTCATTTCTTCCCACAATTCCAACACTCTAGCGTTCCTAGTCTAAATTTGGATCTTACCTTCCTATAATTCCCGCATTTCCCTGATCCTTTTCCTCTATCCTTTTATATTTCCCTGTTCTCCATGTTTAACGCATTACCTAATGTCTCACCTATGCTTTTCCATTGCATTTCTTCCATAAGGATAACACCAACAACATCATCAAATTTTAGAGTTTTTTAACTAGAGATAGAGTTACTTACAACCATGACCAAGCCATTCCATCTTTATGGCAATGAACACAATATTAGAAGAGCCTTAACCTCATCATCAAAGTCCACTTTTATAGAACTTAGCTGATTAGCAATTGTATTAAATTCATTTAAATGATCTGCAACAAACCCACCTCCTGACATCTTAATATTAAATAACTGCTTCATTATAGATACCTTATTGGATGTCGAGGGTTTTTCATATAGTTTATCCAATGCATCCATCATCTCCTTCGTTGTCTTTTATTTTGAAATATTGAAAGCCACTGACACTATCAGGTTCAATCATATCATTCCTAGTGCCTTTCTATCGAGAACCTCCCATTCTTCATCCTTCATGGCCATCAAATTCTTTGTTATTCCACCCAATGGTAGGAATAGATCCTTCTGATATAAATAATCTTCCATATGCATCTTCCATAATTGGTAGTTTTTCTCATTAAATTTCTCAAACCTAAACTTTCCATCTTCGGCCATTGCTCCCACTTGAACCAAGAACCCTCTTTTCTTGCGAGTTACCTTTTTCTCTGATACTAGTTGTTAGGAAAACAGGATTGCAGAGCATTAAATAAATAAAAAAATGCAGACTTAAAACACAGAAGATACATAGTATAATAGAGACACAGATATATGTGGTTCGCCCAGTGTGGGATACTTCCACCAGAGAAATTGTCAGGTCCTTCCTTTTTATTATCCAACAAAATGAAGGAATACAACCTACAACACACCTGCTATAACTTCCTCTTCTTTCTCTCATAGTCTCTTCTCTCAGAATACAATATTCACACACATACACAATTGCAATACAATTCCGCCATAAAATAAGGTTTCCTTCTAGTGCAAAAAAACCTAACATAAATTCTACCATTCGATATACAACCTTATAATGAATGGTCCAGATTAACTACAAAATTACAATATTTTACAAGAGAATTTTTCCCAATATTTTTTATTTTGGGGCGCTGCCTTAAATCCCCTATCCGGAGGGGGTGGGGGGCTACAAAAATTGTCCCCACCCTCCCTTGGACCCCCTTGGCTATAGTGGTGGGGGGAAAACCCCCCCCACATCCCTCATTAGGGAATGGGGTCCAAGAACGACTGAAACAAACCTCTGAATCAAGAATATAATCGAGCTCCACAACCAATATTTGGAGTTATGTAGCTTCATATATAACAGTTTTCCCAAGAACACATGTTTTAGACTAAAATGTGGACTAGCCAAAAACCCCAGTTTCCATAGAGAATCATTTTCGTAGTACATTGAATCAAGGGATGAAATTTGTACACATGATACTTCACTATTCCTCCTTTGTACTATAAAAATTTCAAAACCTGAAACCAAGCCTAAACAATTTGAGAGAGAACATTCCAAGAAGGCCTGTTTCAGACTAGTTTCAGGACTCGTCAAAGACCCTAACTTGAACAAAATGTATATCCAAAAATATAACGAACCAAGATCTGAAATTTTGACCCAAGTTATCTCTATATGTCTCATTTAAAACATATAATTTCCAGATCTTGAAACCTTCTAGAAATAGTTTTTCTAGTGAAAATTACAAGAAGACTTGTTTTGAAGAAGCCAACCCCTAGGATTTTCTAGGTATGATACCAAATGTTAAGAACCAAATATAAAAATAGCATAAAAACATCATAATAAGTAACACACACCGTGAAAAAGAGATAAATTAGGATAATAAGCCTCTTTGAGGGGGAAACCTCCTTATACATCACATGAATTCATAAATATAGGATGATTCCAAATGAAAACGGATCCTCAATATATATAGGAGACTAGGAGGTACAATTACAACTAATGGACCCAAGACGACATAAATAAAATAACAATACTAATGTAATATTCCCCAATTAAGGGGTAATGTGTCATGATTTAGGGCTTAACACTCACAATCAACAATGAAAACTACATGAGCCATGGAAACACTTATGCTTTTCGAAAGTATGGAGGAATTTTCAACATAACCACAACATTATATAATAAGGTTAATGATATTCATGTCAATAATCTATCTCCTTGCTACAAAAAATGCAAGGTGTCAATTTGTGATGTATCTCTTGATTTGAAGGTTATTGACAACTAGATTTTTGGTATGGACACATGGTTCAAATTATAATTTTATCTCGGACAAAGAGAAGGATTCATTCATAAAATTGAAGCTCATAGGTCTTGACAAGATTTTAGTTGAAAAACAGGTGGCAAATCAAAACCAAATCACCACTTGTACTAGTCTTGTGGAATCCCTTAGTGTTTAATCCTATCCCTCTAGCTATAAACATGAGTTGAACATCAAGTAGATTCACTTGCAACAAGGATTTGACATTCCTATTCAAAAGTAGATCCACCAATTCAATTGGTTTTGAGTTCTTCGCATCATTATTGATTCAATTGAAATCTTTTCCTCAATTTAATTCAAAAAGATATTGCAAGAACATATGTATCATGATTTGAAGTACATTGAAATCATCACCATTGATTCCATGTATAATCAAGAATAGTTCATTGAAGAGAAGTTTTTATATCAATGCATAATTCAACAAAATCCATCCTCCTTTAGTGTTTCTAGATCAACACCTTCAAAGCTTGCACCTCCTTCTACTACAAGGTCATCATATTTTTCATGATCTTCTTCTTCTTATAATATTTTTAGTACTATGACAAACAAGGACATGATAACTCTAGATGTTTCAAATTGAAGAAGAAAACTTTAATTGTACAATCTCCCAATAAGGACGACAAGGATGATCACATTGATGTTTCTATTAACATAAAATTTATGAAGATTTAAGGGGAATCAATAAATTAACCTTGCTACAACACTCCACTCCCTTGAAAGGTCAAGATAGTTTTTTCATCACACATGCACATCTCTCCCATGATTTCTCCATTGATTATATCCTTGAAAATGGCTCACAAGAGAATTTTATTGTGAAATTGATCATCGATATATTTTACTTTCTAGTGGAATATCATCCTCAACCTTATGCACATGGATGGAAGGATCATGTCTCCTCTTCCTATATCATTCACACATGCATTGTCTTGTTTTTTTTTGGTCCTAGATTTGTGGATAATTTTACTCGTGATGTAATTGATATAGATTATTGTGATATGTTACTTTTACAACCTTATCAATATAATCAAAAGGACCAATATGATGCATAACGAGTATCTTATCCATGATATGATTGAACTAATATATCAAGTTGATATTATATTAAATAAGAATTATTTAAGTTTTATCAGGTAGCTCTATCCATAACATCACCATGTTCTAGATATTTAGTCTCGAGTTCATTAAATAAAATTAAAGGATTGTTGTAAACCTCCTCTTTTATCACTTTCTTTGTTTTATCATTGGCCTCATTTTCCTTGAGAGATATGTAAGTTTTAAACATTTGAAGTTAAGCAATGGATACATATTATTAAGAGAAATAGAAAGAAAAAAAATGGAAAACACACAATACATACAAATTTACCCTAGAAACCCTTAACTAAGAAAACCAACAAAACTTAGAGTCGCACCTCCATATTTTCATGGTATTAAATTTGACTATACATAGTACAATATTTAGGTAATTATAACATCCCTCTCTTGAGAGTACATGTTATTGACTTATTCTTTGAGGAAACTCACATGCAAGTGATCCGATTTTAGTATATGGTTGTTTGTTTCGCCTATGTATTCTTATGATGATGTTGATGGATTATGATGTTATGTTATTTGATATTTATGTATTGAAAGATAGTATTGAGGAGTTTCCCTTGAGTTTGTAGGACACTTGATAAATTGAGTATGTCAATGGCATCAATGGACCTCCTTGGACTCTAGATTGAGTCAGGGAGTGGATTGTATTGGTTTGAGTATTTCATTTATGCATATGTGACATATGATTGGGTATATTATGATGTTGTTTATGGATCATTGACAATGTTTCGTTGATGGATGCAGGATTAAGATTGATTGCTAATTTGACTCACGTAAGGAGTAAAGGGGGCATGCACAACAACCAGCTATTGAGGGAGAGGTGTGGAAACATCCTTGACACAACCTACTATTCCTCTCGTTGTGTCTCGAATTGTAGGTTAATGATTACCTAGTTTGAGAGATCCATGATTCTGTGAGGGAATACTGCGACAGTCACTCACGAAGATTCTAAGCGGCACCCAATAAGGCAGGGTCATTATTCCTTAGAATCCCTTAGTCTCTCACAAGGTTGCCTGAATGGAGTGCTAACTCCGGGGGTTGGACAACTACCAAAATTAGTCAAAGGCGAGTGGCACCCTTGGAGCATGGAGTGTGTCTTGAAGGGCACGTCACGTAATTAAAATTTAAATCAAAGGCAAGTGGAACCCTTGGAGCACAGAGTGCATCTTGAAGGGCACATCATAGTATTTAAGAAGGTGAGTCAATGAATCTAGGTGGCCTAGAAAACTTTGAACGAATGTTAAACCTTGTAAAATCTTGAGCACTGTCGAATTAATTAATTGATCAATCAATTAATTAAAGACATAATTTATTAATCATAATACCTAATGGTCTAAGATTTTGAAAATAAAAATGTAACTAAGCCTAAGTCTAAGTTAATGAGAGGAAAAAAAACTAATTTTATAAATTAAATAATGAGGGGATAAAATAAATCAATTTAAGAAATCAATGAAAGTAAAATAAATCTAAAGAGTGATTTAATACACATTGTGCAAGTAATTACTAAATTGGAATTTAATGTAAAATTGGAATAAAGCTAAAGGAAAGAATACGCATAGAAAGGAATCTAGAGTCTAGTTAACAATAGTCTAACTAGGAGATGTTTCCTATTTTAACTCAACTCCATTTTAGAAAGGCTTCAGTCATTAATTGGAAATAAAAGGACAACTATGAGTGATTTTAGGAGCACTTTTAGGGTGAGTGAGGGAAATTGACTTTTAATTAAATTAAATTGTGGATTTCCTTTTTCAACTAAGGGAACATGTGACATATGTTAGGGGGTATAATTCATAATTAATTTTTTAAAAATGAATCAAACGTGCAAATGGCAAGGCGTCACTAAGGAAGTTCTAAAAAAAAAATGGTTGAGAGGAGGTAAGGAGGGCACTGGTTATGATTAAGGTTATGTTGTAAAAATTCTAACTGGTTTTACTTGTGAGAGTTGGGATACCCAGCTTGAGAGAGAGAGTGGTGGCTCTACCTTGCGAGGCGAGTTGGGAGCTAGAGGATTTTGGTTATGTGTGCATGTCCCCTTTGTGTCTTAGGGGGCTCAAGGGGAAGAAGAGTACCCCTAGCATTGGCTGGGAGGTACCGGTGAACTCTCAATCATTAGCAAGCATGAGAAGGTGGATTAATGAGGTGCAATCTTGGAAAGGACATCCGTTGGTTTCTGGACAAATTCACAACTCCACTACCACTATTTTATGGTCACGGTATTGTATATTTAATTATTTATGTGTTAACAAAAATCAATGTACAATTCTAGATTTGAATATTGATGTTAATGGAGCTTGGGTTTGAATGTTTATAAAACTCATGCGTTCTTGGTGACATAATGATTGTAAATTGTAACCTTAATATCTGCAGTTTCTTATTGAAGTATAATTTGATGTATAGATCACTGGGAGAGATATCCATTTTGTTATTTTCCTATTATCTGTTGAGGCTTCGTTCACATGAGACTCTTTTATTCTTGGGATTTTTACTATGAAATATATATATTTTTTTTTCTTCTGAAAAACATATCCATGCCCTTGGTGCTTCTACCCTGTGTTTCTCTTAGAAAACCATTTGAGTTTGGATGTATACATTTCTCCCAGCCTTACAAGCCCTCTGGAATTTATTTACCATAGATTTTATCTTCTTTTTTTGAGGATCAAGGATTTGCGCCTTCACACTTTTCCCAACAACTTAGATTCATTTTTCTTTGTGTTTTCTTGAGGGTTAAGGCTCTGTGCCTTCACACTTTTTCCCAGCGACTTAGCTTCATTTTTCTTTGTGTTTTATTGAGGATCAAGGATCTGTGCCTTCACATTTTTTCCCAGTGACTTAATTTCATTTTTCTTTGTGTTTTCTTGATGGTCAAGGCTCTACGCCTTCACACTTTTTCCTAGTGACTTAGATTCATTTTTATCTGCATTTTCTTGAGGGTGAAGGCTCTGCGCCTTCACACTTTTCCTCGGTAGATTAGCTTCATTTTTCTCTGTGTTTTCTTGAGGGTCAAGGCTCTATACCTTCACACATTTTCCCAATGACTTATCTTCATTTTTCTCTGTGATTCCTTGAGGGTCAAGGATTTGCGCCTTCACACTTTTTCCCAACAACTTAGCTTCATTTTTCTTTGCATTTTCTTGAGGGTCAAGTCTCTGTTCCTTCACACTTTTTCCTAGTGACTTAGCTTCATTTTTCTCTGTGTTTTTTTTAGGATCAAGGCTCTGCGCCTTTACACTTTTTCTCAATGACTTAGCATCAATTTCCTCTACATTTTTGGAGGATCAAGGCTCTACACCTTCACATGTTTTCCCAATGACTTAGAATCAATTTTTCTGTGTGTTTTCCTTGAGTATCAAGGCTCTGTGCCTTCACTCTTTTTCCCAACGATTTTTCTTTATTTTCTCTATGTTTCATGCATACAAACTGCCCAACAATTGGTGAATATCTGAGGTCTTTCTCTGGTGAAACTCTGTGTTTATGTGCCATCTACCTCTATGTTTTTGTATGCTAGTATTACCGTGTGTGTGTGGAGGAATCCAATGTGAAATTTTTCCATCTATCTCTGCAATTTATGTATGCTAGTGTTACCCTGCATGTGGAGAAATCCCATCCAAAATTCTTCCATCTATATCGATGTTTTGTTTATAAGAATATTTAACCATACAACTGTTATTATGACGATGTGATCTGTGCAAGAAAAAATAAATAGTTAAGTTAGTTTTTTTTGGAGCGCTTTATTTCACTTTAAAGAGAGGTACCACTAATCTGGTTACTACATTAATAATTCATGTATCCCTCCTTATGTTGATCCATTGTACCTACCACCCAATAGTAAGGAAAAATGGTTTACTCATAAGATTGATTCAAATTAAGTAATTACTTAATATAGGTTGTATTTACTAAAATAAGTGGACCCTAGGAATTTAAATACCATTGGAACCCATTTTTCTTTAGAGGGTAACACTTAGTATTTTCATGTTTGATTGATTGGGTAACTAGAATACTCTCGTGCAATTAATCATGTGAATTTATGTTTGTTTCAGAATATGTTTTTTTTTGCCACAAAAATTTGAGTTGATAATTATTTTGTGCCATGAATAAATGCGATGTATGATTGAGTATTCGATAATATTTCTTTGGCACCATGGAATAAAAATATTGAGTTCTCCTGAACCTTGAACTTAATGTGATTTGATTTCTTACGCATTGAATAAACTTAATGATTACTTTTACGTCGTTAATTATGTTGCCCCATAATTTTCTAGAAATTAGTTTACTCTTGCGCATTTATACAAGGTTGATTTATAATTTTTGCAATCAATTTACTCTTGCGCCACTAAAAATGTTAATGAATAAATGATTGAGTGATTGATTTCCATTGTGCCATGGGTTATGATGATGATTAAGTAATTAGATTTCTTTCACTTTGGACTAATGATGATGCCTAAATGATTACGCTTTAGATTACTGGTGCACATTGTAATGATGTTGATTTATGTCTAATCCGATAATTAGGTCATGCATGCAACTTGAAAATAATGTTGATTATTGTTGAATTCAATGATTGATTAATCACGTGCCTTGAAGTAAAGTAGATGTATGATTTTATTCCTTGAAAATAAAATAAAGTTGATTACATTGCACCTTAACTTGTTTCATTGTACGAATGATTTTGTAATTAAATTCTCTTGCACCTTGGAATTTATGTGATCTATGAGTAGTTATCAAAACACTATTGCACCATTGATTATCGTTGATGTTGTTGATTTAGATAGTTGGTTTTTGGACTTGATTGTGTTACTGGGATGTAGACACCTCCTTGTTCCTCAGAACAGTCGCTATCCCTGAGACCTTAAATGGTTAAAATCAATTGGATGAATCATGGGCTTGAGTGTTGCTTATGTGTCTTGGAGGTCCTAACCTTGCAGGGTAGGTTGGGAAGGTAGTTTCTCTATGTTATCTTATGTGATGAGTTGATATTGCATCACCATTTATGATACTTGTTGATTTGTGTTATTATCTAATATGATGATGTGTTAATTATGTGTCGTTACTAATTTTGAGTGATGCATTGGTTGCGTTGTTGTGGATTACGATGATGAGTCACTTGTAATGCTTTTAATTATGACGTCATTGACTAGACGTTTCTATAAATTATGTGTTGACATTAATTTCTTGTTTCTTAAAAAAAAAATTACCTTTTGTGCTTTGCTTTCCTAGTCGTAATGGAGGGGTTGTTACATATGGTATCAGAGCGGGTTCAACCCCACGACTTGGGATCATCACACCTTCCATTGTACTAAAAACTTGATTAATAATTTATTTCTAATCGAGTCGAATTTTGTCCCTACAAGTAATCATGGTTAGAGGACGTTGTGGAGGAAGATGATGTGGGGCTAGGGGAGGAAGTGTGATGCCTCCAATAGCATCCACGCCAGAGGGGTATAACCCCCAAGGAGGAGAGAAAGTTATTGGATAGGAGCATATTGTTGTGGGGGATGTGGTTGGGTTGATGAGATCCTTTCAGAGGATGTCATAGGCCTTGATTAGCCATCTAGGCAGAGATGAGGCTAGGGTGCCTATACCCCCTAAGGGTCCACAATGTGCCCCAGCTGGTACTGGAAACATTCACAGAGAACTCGAGAAGGTCAAGTTTCCAGATTTATTGGTTTCCACAAATGTCATACTGGATGACACATGGTCGAAGAACATGGAGATGTTCTTAGAACTTCATGACTACACATCCAACATGAAATTATGCATGGAGGTCTTTCAGCTGAAGGGGAGCGCTCTTCTATGGTGGAAGATACTCCTACCACAACTGAACATGGTCGTAGAAGATGTGTCATGGGAATTGTTTGAGGAACGGTTCCGGGAGAGGTATTTGTCACAGGAATTCATTTAGTCCCATCTCAATGAGTTCAATGCTTTGTGACAGGGTGGTTGTACAGTGCCCGAGTATGAGGCATGATTCAAGGAGTTTCTTAGGTATGCTCCACATATGAACATCGAGAAGATCAAGGTCAACAAGTTTGTGTTATAGCGAGATTTGCCTCACCGTATGAAATCTTGAGCATAAGGCCTTTTTTCGTTTCCCTATGCAGACTTATCATCCCTGTTTGTAAAATCCAGAGATTAAAATACATACTTTTTCACATGTATGCATCTTGCCTACTATACAACATGCATATACGCAAGATGATCCACTACAGCCCGCATACATCGGTATTTGTGTCAGAAAATGAAAATTAATGTCGAATTTCCATGTCACGACATGATATCTATGATCCTTGGCCTTCCATATACTAGAAACGTTCCGAATCAGCCCTTCAGTTACATTTTGAAGGCTATAATTGGGCCAATTCTGAGCTATGGAAAGAGGAGAAAACAATTCAACTTTGATTACTCTGAAGAAATTATTTACTTCATATTGAGTCTGCATCCCTTTGTCCTTTAAGTCTGAACACAGTATTCAGCCCCTAAGGTCTTCCCTTATTGATTGAGAACCTTATTTTCTCTCTCTTATGACCCTGCCTTTGGTGGAGGATTGAAGTGGTGGAGGCCAAGTTGGAAGGAACTTAATTTCTTGGTTCCGAACTATGCCGACACGGAAGTATATAACATTTTCACTTATGTTGATCATATATTAATAAAAATACTATTTTCCCATCCAATTCATATCTTACAAATATTTGAATTATTATTCCATGGGCGTATTTGTCATGTTTATTAATGGATTATGTTATTGAATGTGCTAACATCATTTATTATCACCATATGCTTTATTTTATTGGTGTTTGAGGACTAGTTGCAGGTATATTGCTTTGGGTCAAGTGCTCAGTAGTGGACTTCATTGAATGTCTAGACGAGGTAGGCCTTGTATCTTGTCTTGCTAGCATATTTGTTTCCATAACACACTTGAGAAGAGAGTTGATTTCTGCAGTCATTTCTGTCTATTGTGGTTTACCCTAGCCATAGAGAGATTTTCCTCGTAAAAGAATTGGCGACCATAATGGGGATTAAATCTTTTTTCTTAGGGTTTGGAGTACTTTTCTCCTTAGATTTCTCTCATTCCTATTGTGTTTCTTATTGTATCATTGCTTGACATCCTATGTTCACTCAGGGTTTGAGTTTTCAGCCTTCTCCCTTGCCTGGCCTTGTTTTTTGAAACATATACATGATGTTTTCCTTGACAATCATGTATATACATAGGTTGTCCCTCTACAAGATACGTATATACGCTCTTTTTTCCTAAACAGTCCTGTACATCGAATTTCCTTGCTTGTTTTCTTGGTCTGGTTATTGTTGGGTGGGATTTGAGGTTTGTTGAGCCCTCTTGCATCTCTGTAGTGCCTATTGAGTGCTTGTGGGATGACAAGAAAACTTTCTTTGGTTTAATTTTTGGGTGAAGTCTTTCTCATCATGTTTTCATTTTGATTGTTCTTGTACTTTGGGTTGGGTGTTTTGTTGCTTGGTATCCTACTTGAGTTGTCTCTTTCTATACACAGTAGAGTTTATATATTAGGTTTCTTTTCAGTCCATGCATTTTCATTTCTATTATATTGAAAATACAAAAATATTAGGCATTTTGCATTACTTGGCATTTTGGTCTTTTGAGACCTTGTCGCTTAGTGCATTATTTTGCATTATTTAGGACTTTGCATTATTTTCATATTTACTTTTCTTGTAGAGTCATAACATCATGAATTTCACTACCATACCTTTTTGAGTAATCATAGCCACTAAAATTAACATTATAATTTAAAATTGATTAGTCACGATTTTATTTTCTAGGGTGCACAAACTAGCTTAGGATTCAGTGCCTTGGAATAGGATTTTGTGAGTAAAATTCTCCAAGGAAATTAAATCAACATATGTGTTTGATAAAGGGAGTGGATAAATCCATTATATAATTGGTAAGATCAGGAGGCTCTGCTCACACCGGAGTTAATCACGAGGCTGTGCGAGATCAGTTGAAGGGATATCCCCCCGATACCTTCTTATCTTTAGATATATTTCTGGAGATCTATTTGTATCTAGGGATCTTGTTAGTGCCCTTACCTCTGTGAGAGGTAATGCTTTCAAGGTTTCAGGCTTTGTTAAACTTCCCATATAGTGGACCTGACTTATGACTGCTTGCCTGTGCATCGGTTATACAGTGGTTTGGTAGTTACTTGACCTAAGTGCCACATAGGTTACTTGCAAGGGTTATTCTTCAGGTACACTGGGTTAGAGAAGGGTCAAACAAAACACAAACTTTATGGAGGATTACCTTGCCAGGGGGATCTTACCAACTGTTTGTTAATCCCACGAGGCCCCTTATAGCTGATTTTTTTACCTCTGATCTTTATCAGGGAGTCTCGGGCCCCTCTTGGGTGAGACATACCATCTTTAGGGAGGGAGGCCACTTTTAGCCACTTTACCCCATTTGTGTGCATATTGGCCATTTGACTTTTGGTTTGATCTTTGATTACTAGTTGGCCTTACTATTTTTATTTTTGTCTTTAGGGTCTTAAGTCATCGTGGAGTCAAATCAACGTCCCCGCCGGTCCCGTCGCTTGTTACAATTAACACCAGATTTTGAGTCTTTTCCTTCTAAAAGGCGTAGAGTTATTAGGCGTGGTACACACACATCCACTATTTAGACTTGTGATTATACAAGGATGAGTATTGAACCTAGTCTTCAAAACACTAGGAGCCCTTCGACTCCCACACCCACTATAGTTAATGGCACCCCTTCGAATCTTGCAACCACAATGGTTGTAGTGTCGGAGGTACCTATCATTACTATGACTCGGCCTATAGTGAATGCTCAATATCTTTCCTCGAACCCTTTTGGGTCTCTTGCTCACTCACGAGGCTATAATGCTCAGTCCATCCTTATGGCCTCTAGTCCCTTTTCCTATGGTATGCCGAAATTTACTTCGCAGTTTTCAAGCACCATGCTAGATGTTGGCCCTAATGCAAGCATTGGGATCGGGGGAACTACACCTCCTTACACTCCATTTTCATTTGGTGGTTCTCAAATCCCTTAAAAGACTCCTAATATGGGAGGCATTCATGTTTTTAACCCCAAGTCTAATCCTCTTGCTTCTGGGTGGAGAAACCAACTCGACAGATAAGCTTCTACTCAAATTCCATATTACAACCCTACCTCATCAGTGCCAATTCAAACCAATACGTTGGGCATGATGAATCCACCTCTATCCTCCGAATTCCCGCCTGGAGGAGGTTAGTTTTACGCTTTGGGAAACCCCCAACATGGATCCAATCTACTTGGGGGGAATTTTTATAACCCTCAATAGAACATTCCTGTTGGAATGATGCCCAACGAACCTTTTATGAATCAACCCATAAGAGGGATTTATAATCCCAAAAATTTCCATGGTGCTTACTAGAACCCTGGATGGGCTAGAGTTCTGCAAACACAATCTTTCCAGGGAGCTTGGGGCCAGATGCCGCAACCCCATTTCCCTTTTCTGGCCATGCTCATTCTATAATACTTGTCTAAGTTGATGAACGACCCTACGAGTCATGATCCTACATGGCCCCTCGTCTCGACCAAGCTTCCTTCAGACATTCTAAAATTCAAAGGTAAGAATGGAGAGGATATTGGTGATCATGTTACTACCTTTTGCCTATGGTGCTTCTCAAATTCCCTTAATGAAGATTCCATTTGGTTAAGATTATTTCAACGCACCCTCATTTGGGTCACTCCGAAATGGTACATTGACCTACCTAGGGGGGCATATGGGACCTTTAGTAAGATGGTATTGGTCTTCCTTAACCACTTCCAATTGTCGGTTTGTTACGACATTGGCCTAGAACTTCTGTCGAATTTACACCAGGACACAACCACTCATATCTCGGATCATATCCAGAAGTGGCATAGATGGAAGAGTTTGATTAATATTCCCATACCCCCGACCTTCATTTTACAATGGTTCCTTAAGTCTTTGCACACTCTTATTTTGAAGGACATTGCTATAGTCGGGGTTACCACTGAGGAAGAAGTGATCTTTAAAGACCAACAGTTAGATCTCATATATTATCAATCTGGGATGTTATACCACCTTCTTCCAGATGCACTGCTGTCAACTTACGATCCTATACAAAAGCTCAGAACTCATGGTGAGGCCCGTTTCCATAGCCCAATTTCCTGAAGCCCGTTTCTGGTGAACCAGCCCAGATAGATCTCCTTTAGTGTTTCCTCTCTATCGCCAATGTAAATTCCATAGAATCAGTGACAAGCCATTTGAAAGAGTTGTCTCTAAACCAGTCTGCAGGATAGCCAACTTCATATATGTCTTCTAAACCCACTCAGTCGATGGATGTACACTCCATGCAATCTTCAGCCAACCCAAATGGTAACCAACAACCAGACGGGGATAATACGAAATGACATAATAATCATAAGGGTGGGAAAAATGGTAATAAACCTAAGGACAATGGTAATAATGAGAAGGCGAATAATATTATTGTAGAAGGAAAACAAGAAATATGTAAGGTGAAGTTTCCCTATAATCTTTGCACATATCATCACCTTACCCATTTATGCCCCAAACTGGCATAAGCTGCAAGGCTATTATCTCTACCACCCACCGTGTTGATGAATCCATTCCCACATAACTAGTACATGGCCTCGAGTTCCTCAAACGCTGGAAATGCGACTGGTGGGCGTAAAAACCCATCGTTGCAAGATGGAACTGTTTGTGTATCAACATGGTCAATGATAAAGTTAATGTAGCCACTCGATCTCAAGATTATAGCTCTTCACAAGCTATTCTTGGTCTAGAATATTCTCCTCCTCCTTTGGAGATGACTTTACAGATTAAAAAACTAGAGCCACTGCCTTGTATTCCGAAAGGAGTACTCAAGCGCTCTACCCACAATCCAATTGCTAGAGCCACCCAAAACTACTCTATTGTTGAGGACCTTGGTAAAAACCTTGTGCGATACCAGCTTTGGAGGTACTCCAGACGTGTCCTTCATAGAGGAATTCCTTATTATTTGCGTTAGGAGCTCTGGAACCCGGTGGCTCAAAAGTTATCAAGTTTGACATCACAGATGTGAAACCTCACTTTCCTTACCATGTGGCATTCCAAATCCATGTGGAGTACTAAAAGTATACCATCAAACATGTTGTTTCTGATGAAGGCACTACCACTTGTGTGATGTCCCTGATCTGTTGGAAATCTCTTGGTTCTCTGACTCTTTCCAAGTCATCGAACATGTTGACTTCTTTTGACAGTCATTCCTTCCACCCTCACGGTATTATTCCTACCTTTTCGTTCTAGTTAGGTGGGAAAATGGTAGAGGTTGAGGTCGAGGTAGTTGATGCACCTCTTGATTATAACCTATTACTAGGATGCAATTCGAACTATGATATGGTCGTCGTCATATCGTCCGTCTTCTGTACTCTTTTTTTTCCTCATGAAGGGAAGATTGTGACAATTGACTAGTTATCCTTGGCATACTCTAGTCCTAGTGCATCTATTGGATTGTCGATCCCTGTTATTGATAATTCTCAGCCGACAACTAAGAATATCGATGTCGGAATGTATTCTTCCCTTATGGGTACTTTAAATTTCATGGCACCAAGTCACCATGTTTATGCCATGTCCAATATGCTCGTCTCAACAAGGAGGTCCATTCCTTTTCGCACTTCTTATTTTAGTGATCTGTGGACCCTACCTTCCCTGACTTAGTCTTGTTAAGGTCGATCACATGCTGGAATGGCCATGCCATTATCGAAAACAAAGATTTCATATCAAGTTGTTCTTGACAGTTCCACCAATATCAATCCTGTTACCTCGCCGACGGATGAGGAGGATCCCATTCTTAGGCCTATGTGGGCCACTTCATTATCTTGTTCACATGACTACCTCGGTGATACTTTTCCTTCGAACGAAGTTATCATTAAATCCATGAATGGTTCTGACAGACCTTAGGATGATATGCATCACCGCTCTTATTTTCTCCTGGAGATTGAAATAATCGAACAAGATGACTTTCGGTCTACTTTGAGTGAGATAGTCAGTCACGCCGTAGTTCCACTTGATACGCACGAAATTTATGCTGAAGGAAATATGGAAACTATTTCTCCTACTATCATGATCGATATCTCTCATACCCCTGGCAAGATAGAAAACATACATATCGGTGCATATTGTTCGCCAGAAGAAATCTTGATCTACATCGAACTCTTCAAGGAATTCCGAGATGTATTTGATTGGTCATATGAAGAGATGCCAGGAATTGACCCTCATATTTTCAAGCATGAAATTAGAATTTATGTGGATGCTAAACCTGCTCGAAAATGTCTTAGAGTTGTCAATCCTCGGAAGGCCCCAACTATTAAGGTAGAGGTGGAGAAGCTACTTAATGTTGGATTCATCTACCTGGTTCCCTTGACTAAATGGGTATCCAATCCTATTCCTATAAATAAGAAGAAAGGAACCATCTGTGTATGTATGGACTTTCATGACCTAAACAAGGTATGTCCTAAAGACAACTTCCTGACACCTTTCATCAATCAGATTCTCAACGAGTGTGCGGGAAGCGAAGTATTTTATTTTATGGACGGATTTTTAGGGTATAACCAAATTCAAATTAAACCTGAGGATCAACACAAGACGAAATTTATTTGTCCTTGGGGTACTTTCTCCTACTGGAAAATTCCTTTCGGCCTTAAAAACATCGGAGCAACCTTCCAACGTGCCATGAATTTTTCTTTTCACGATATTAAGCATATAGTCAAATATTACCTTGATGATCTTGTTTCTTACTCTCGTAAGAGAGTGGATCACACTAGACACCTTTGGCTTGTTTTTGAAAGATGTCATTACTATAAAATTTGGTTGAACCCTCACAAGTGCATCTTTTGCATTAGGCCTAGTTGTCGATTGGGATTTCTAGTTTTTCAGGTCGGGATCATGTTAGTTCCACTAAAGGTTGAGGCAATACTTCAATTTCCTCCCCCGCGCACTATTAGACAACTTCAAGGTTTACATGGGAAAGATAACTTTTTATGTCGGTTTATTGTAAACTATGCCAATATCATTAAATATTTCATACGTCTTTTGAAGGAAACCCCTTTTATCTGGGATGAGTGTTATTGGATAAATCCGTAAGTGCGGACACAAACTGATCTCCCTAGATCCACCTGGATCTAGAACAAAACACACCAGAACATGACACTTTCCTTAAGTTTTAATTATTGAATTTACTAATTAAAGGGAGATGAGTGACATACCGTTTAAATGTCGTTTCCTCTCGCCATCGCCATCCTAGCTCCGTTCCATCACTCATACAAGAATGATCCTGCAAGAGAACGCAACCAACCAAAGTGATAGCAATAGCATAAACTCAATATAAACCTATGTATGTGATCAAGGAATCATACAATAAAACACAACAAGTTTTATAGGAAAGAATCATATTACTGTATCATATTAAATGTGAAAGAGAT
>SNQJ01S0077613.1:0-36418 GCA_010110895.2 Picea sitchensis | reverse complement strand
ATGATTACTTCAAGTTAGGGTTGTTGACTAATCCAAAACTAGGCATGTGAGACTAAAGAAAAGTTTGATGAAAATGATAGTCTCTTGTTGTTAAAGTTAAGGAAGGTTTGCAGGAATGTGATCATATACACCAGGTCTATCATAGAGCTACAAATTAGATTTGGATGATGAAATTAATGAGGGATTTTGGTTGAGGTACAGGTTGAGTACATGGTTGAGACAAGTAGTTGATGAGTTGGCACATACATGAGATGTATAGTTGATGATGTTGGTACATATTGATGAGTTATAGTTGATGAGTAGTTGACACATGATTGGTACATACTTGGTACATGGTTGGATGCACTTTTTTATGGTACAGTTTGATTACAGGTTATTTGGTACAGGTTGGTGCATGGTTGATGCACTTGTTTATGGTACAGGTTGTTTGGCACAAGTTGGTGCATGGTTGATGCACTTGTTTATGTTGAAAGATTGATATCTGTTGAGGATTATTGCCTCATCTCAGTTGGTGCTGAGAATGTAAGTTGAGTCTTGCATATAGATTTGGTGCTCTTGTAGAGTTGTACTCTATTCAGTTGTTGCTGAAAAACCCTCGGATTGATGTCCATAATAAAAAGAAAAATTGTGCATACATCTTGTGCTCTTTGTGTTCCTTGTGGAGATGATTTGTTGATGATATGTTGTTGACATATGTTTCTGATATGTATTCACATATAACTGATTATAAATGACAACAATGAGTAATGAACAAATGTTGAATGTTAACTAAGGAGTTTTTATGTAAGAGGGAAGTTTTGGGAAAAAGATCCCCACACTCATTCACCCCCCCCCGTCTAAGTGTGGTAGGTGTGTCCAACACTATCACCTGGTAGCACTCTCCCCCACATGAGTTGTTCCATTCATAGTTCCCCTTAGCAATTTGACACTCATGGTTCTTTCACCCCCTATGGATGTGAGTCCCAATAGTCTCATGCACTTCCAAGAATAATCCACATACTTCTTCTCATCATGTTGCTAGATTTTCCACAGAACTCCCAGGTTATCTCTTCACGGTTATATTTGAATACACCTCCACAGTATCATTAACCCTCCATTTCATCCACAATCAGTGTTCCCATCTGCAAATTGTCCTCCATTCATTTCCCTCATATAGAAACCCACCCATGGGGGCCCCACCCTACACCAGTTCTCTTCGCAACTTGTTCCCTCACAGGCCAAGCCATCTTGCACTGGGGCACCCATTTCTGTATTTGTACACTCATCCCAAATTATTCTTTATTCATTTGGTAATTGTAAAAATCCTTTGTTTCCATCATTTACTTATCTTTTTGTCATCACCATTCACGAACTTATTTTCCCTGCAACGCAACCCATGTCACCCTTGGTTGGGGCAACACATTTATGGTTCTTGTCATCCCTTCAACCACTTATGGACCAAATCCCAACCTCATTTGACCTTTAGATCTGAGCTAAATTTGAATGGGGGGTTGTTCAAGGACCAATGGGTGCCCTAAAGGGCCCCTTGTTCACACTAAGAACCAGTTGACTATTTCCTTGAATAAATGCTATAAATGGAGGCCATGGGTGCACTAATAAATTATGATTTTTATAGTATTGTTATGCTGCCTCAATCCTCCCTTGAGAATCCTCTTTTCTCCTTGGAGCATTCTAGCAACATTCCAATAGGATTTTCCACTCACCTCTTGAGGGAATAGGCATTGATTTCTTCATCATTTTATTTCTTTTCTACCGTTGTAAAAATATCTCTCCATTAGGGAACTCAAGAGCTCTCCCAAGGAGGAAGAGGGGACTCATAAGTCCTCATTTATCTATGGTATTTTTCCAACTAATATCGTTATCCATTGGTGGCATAATATTGGTCATTGGTTTATTGTTTATGGTTCTAAAAGTTTCTTATGCAGTCTATTTTTATTTCCTTCGTGGTTTTAGTTTATTTAGTTGTTTATTTCATGTGTTTGGATTGTTTAACCCATGCACTAACCCCTGTCTTATCTAGAAGGCCCAACTAGGCATGCAAGTGCCCTTGTTTCGCTCACCCAAATGACGAAACAGACACAACAAGGGTGTTGAGGTTGAACACATGAAGAATCCATCGATCATGATACATTGATGTATTCCCAACTATCGGTGGTGGGAGAACCTACCACTGATGACTGCAAGCCGCTAGGTACTCATAAAACTCTAGATATCGATTCCAGAAAACATGAGTTGAATTCGATGTTAGGAGACTCGCTGAAAAGAGAGAATTAAGGCATCTCTCATCATCCAGCATGGGGTACAAAGAAATATCTTGATAATTACGAGAGCTCAGACAATTAGGATTTTCATGAACCAAAAACCGCGTCCATCTCTCGCATGCACCAGATGCAAGTAGTGCATGAAAGATAACCTCTTAATAGAAACCAATAAGGAAAACTACAAAAAAAGGAGAGGAACCCACCAATAGGGCTAATGGAATCCAAGACACTACATGAATCCCAATGTGTGAATATATTTTTTTCCTTTGAACACAAGGCAACCCCCCCAATCAACGACCAATGACCAATGAAGAGGTGTCATTTGTTGGGTTCAATATTACCTACCAATGATGAAAGTAGGCCCATGGTGCAAGGTAGGACAACAAATTCATGTGATTCTAAGATACATTGAGGGTATGGATGACATGAAAAGTAAAGAGTTCTGAGGAATGGCCAACACATGATTTATACTTCCTTTGAACAAGAGCATGAGATAGATGGATAAATCAGGAAACATAGACTTAACAGTGATCATTGACAAAAGTTTGTGATGCAGGAGGTATCAAGAAACTCTCCGTAGGGAGTGCAAGAATAACCAATCGGAGGAATATACTCTAAGTAACGAGCTCAACTTTATAAGGTCATATCTTGTATGAAAATGGACTCAAGAGTTTGTGCTCTGTTCAAAGGTGACACGAATGCTACTGATAAGAGATAATATTATTTTCCTGCATGTCTTTCTTTTGTTTTTTCATAGTAAAGGAAATGCTATGATATAGGAGAGGAAACAATTGTCACGAATAAGAAACTAATTCCAAGCAGTGGAACATACCTATTCTCAATGCAAGGGAACACATGTGGAGCATGGACACTCGGGGGGATGTTTCATCTAAAAGTAAAGGGTTTCAAGCTACAAAGGATATATGGAAGGCACCACTTGTCTAGTGATGAGAAGTTTTGGGGAAAGAGGCTTATAAAGAGAAAGTGGGAGCCAGAAATAGGCTCAACAATGAAGGAAGGATAATGGGATGCAATTACAACTTAACTCAAAAATGTCATTTTTCATAGATTTAGTCCCCTTGTCCAAAAAACGTATAAAATAATACCCAAGATGACTCTTCTATCCTATGGAAACTAGAGTATTCATTTTTTGTAAATAGTCTACTTGGTCTGAAAAAGGGTTAAACTTATACCAAATAGACGTCCTTTCAAAACCATTTAACGAGTGTGAAAGAGACAAGTTCACTTGGCAATATTTTCAGTTTTTGGAGTCTGAAAAAATATTAACTAAGACTCTAGGATGTTTTTCTAAGAAACATATCATAGGGGAGGCCAAGGATCCGATGCAGGGCTTATGTTGAAATCCAACAACTCACTGGCGTCATTGACACAAGATTGGGAGAACCCAAAACTTTCCAAGCCGATGATGATAGAATACTTGCAGAAGATGCTTCATATGAAATATATCGGCAAACACCCCTTATCTGGAAGGGAGAAAAAGAAGGAAGACGAGGCTCTACAATATCATCCCAATCAGAGGAAACCATCCTAGAACTTGGAGGGAGTGTACTCGGAGAGAGTGGAACACTTCCTTATTAGGAAGGTGCAGAACTAGAAATGCTAAGGACATGGTCAAAAGACACATCACCCCCCAAAATAAGAGTGGGATTGACTGAAGATTGCATCGGCAATGTCACTTCCTTAGACTTTTCACTCTCCAAGAGAAGAATGGGATCGACCAAAGATTGCATCAGCACAAGCACTTATTTATACTTGTCACTCTCCAAGAGAAGAGTGGGATCAACTGAAGATTGCATCTACATGACCACTTCTTCAATCGTTGGTTGAATTTGATGTGAGACAACATGGTCAAGAGACGCATCACTCCCCAAAATAGGAGTGGTGTTAGCCGAATATTTTATCGGCACGATCGTTGGTTGAACACGATGAGAGAAAAAGTGCTCAAGAGACGCATCACTCCCCAAAACAGGAGTGGCATCAAGCGAAGATTGCATCGGAAAGACCGATGTATCAACTAAAGAAAGATTAAAATGTTGGGAAACCAAAGATGACTCAGAACCTAAAGGGCCACTATACAAGGACTGTGCTTCTCGTACCACTACAATAGTAGGGTACAAACAAGTTATGTGATATCCTTTGCAAAGTCTACAAAGGAACTTGGGATTACTTCCTATATGTCTATGCTTCTCAATCATATCAATTCCCCCAACATGACTTGCAGTGGTTGGTGACATGCTCCTAGCATGACTTGTAGAGGCTAGTAGAAGATCTCCAACATGACTTACAGAGGCTAGTAGAATATCTCCAACATGACTTGCAAAGTTTGGTGATGATTTTATAGTGTGACTAGCAGTGACCACATTTGTGCCCCCAACATGACATGCATTAGTTGGTTTCTTTCCCCCAACATGACTTGCAAAGGCTAGTGACAGGTCTCCAACATGACTAGTAGAGTTTGGTGACTTAATGCTAGTACGAATCGCAGTGACTGGACTTGTTCTTTCAACACGACTTGTAGCATTTGGTTGTGACATAAGAGACCATGGTGTAGGGAGAGACTAGTTGGGACATATCGAGGGCCAAGTAGGGTTCTGTTATACACCATAGCCCAGACTGGTAGGGTAGTATCCTCCTCCAAACTAATTCATAAAGGGTTGTAATGGAATCATCACTGAGGAATCCTCTTGCAAGGAGAAAGAAATGTGACATGGGTTACTCAGGTGAGGATATATGTTTTCTCCAGACGAAGGAACTTCATGTAGGGGGTTTCCCATACTATAAAATTGACTCCCTCCAAATGGAACACCAAAGGACATAGGGAGGTTCTCCATGAGAAAAGCGTTCGTAGGAACCAACATAGAGGAAGAAGAATAGATGGACGAGATGTAAGAAGTAGAAGGATCGTCCATTTGAGCACTTTCTCTTGGAAAAGTGAAGCTAAGGTTGGTTCCATAGGAAGGAGGATTCCAAACTCCTACCATAAGAGTTGGTTGAGGGATATGACCCCCACCAAGTGAAAAGGGATAATAAGGAGGCATTATTCCCCCAAACACAAAACTAGGATTCACATAAGACGACGAAATAGAGGATGGAAAGTGTGAAGTCGTGTCTAACATAGAAAAAGTGAAAGGATTAGAATCCCAAGGAATTGGCTGAGGGATATGATTCGGTGTACCACTCGAAAACACAAAAGGATTTGTCCCCATGGACTGAGGAGAGACCATGGGTTGGGTAGCACTAACTGAGGGAGTCATAGGGGCTCCACTAACCATAGCAGTCAAAACTCATGACACAATAAAAAAATCCTAAGGCCAACTAATAATCAAATAGCACACTTCTAAATAAATCAAAAGGCCAATGCAAACAAACATGATATGATGGATGAAAGGGAACTCTTGTACTAAAGTAGGTATGCCTCACCCAAGAGGGTCCTGAGACTCTGCAACAATAGAGTGGAGGTATCAGAACCAATTATAAGGACCCATGTAGGATTCACATCACAGTCGGTGAGATCCCTTCGGAGAGGAAATACTCCATAAATTATATGTGTTTTATGATCCCTATATTACTCAGAGTACATGTATAATAACTCCTGCAAGAAACCTATGTGGTTACCTATGTCAAGCAACTAGAGGCACCACAATATAACCAATGCTCAGGCGAGTACTCGCAAGTCTGATCCATTATATGGGAAGGGTAGAAAATCTCAAATGTTGAAAGCACCACCTTTGAAGGAGGTAAAGGCACTAGCAAGACCCCAAAATATGAATAGAACCCCATAAATACCTATGACACTAGGAAGGTATTAGAGGGCTATCTATCCAACCAACTTCGCACCACCTCGTGCTTAACTCTAATGTGAGAAAAGCCTCCTGAGGACACCAATTATATAATGGGTTTCACCACTCCCTAGTCAGACACATACGTTCATTTTTAAAGCCTTCGATAATTTTACTCACAAAATCCTATTCCAAGGCCCTAGGTCCTATACTTGTTTGTGTACCCTGAAAAATAAAATCATTTCTAATCAATTTTAATTATTCAGTGTTAATTTTCATGGTTTATGCTTACTCAAGAGGTGTGATCGTGAAACTGACGGTATGAGGACTCAACATAAAAGAACCAAATATAAAAACACTGCTAAGTATAAGTATTGATTTTTCAATGAGATGGTATGCTTCTAATTGATGTTTCCAAAATGCAATCTCTACAATTTCAATGAAGTGAAATCTTTCCTAATATGCCAAAACTAATGTAAGCTAGCCAAAAGTGCAAATTCCATAAGTGAAATGCAAGAAAGATTTTTTTTGTGTATTTTTCAGTATAATAGAATGAAAATTCAAGTACTGAATAAACAACCTCTCTGAAAGACCCTACTGCAAGCATCAAGAGACAAGTAAAGAAGGACACCAATAAGTTACTACCGAGACCCAGAATGCAAGGGCAACAAAAATAAGGACAAAGCATCTGCCCATGAATTCACCAATAAAGCGGCTTCCTATCACTCTAGAAGCACTTAACAGTCAGAATAGGGACCCAAGAAGTCTCATCAATGAAAAAATCTCACCCAGCAAACACCAAACTCAGCCAAAAATACTAAAGAGATAGTGTACGTGAATGTTTAGAGAACATATCGCATATGTATGTGCCCTAAAGGAAGACAGCATGCGTATGTATGCGCATTATCAAGGGAAAACCCACGTATGTCAAGGAAGACACTACCTGCATAAGGGATAAGCCAAGAAACTCAGATATAATGAAAAATACAGGCTGTCAAGCAACAAGAGAAAAAGAAACTTAGGAAAACAGAGAGAAAATCAAGGAGAAAAACAACACCCAATACCCCAAAAGGAGATCTCCCCAGTGGAGTTGCTAATTATGTTATAAGGAAAATATCTCTATGGCTAGGGGAAAATCACAACATATGGAACAACACCTAGAAATCAACTCTAATAACAAGTATGTTGTATAAATGAAATGCTAACAAGATAAGGATAGAATCCTACCTCATTTGGACATCCGAAGAAGACCACCATTGAGCACATGACCCAAAGCTTTATACCTGCAACTTATCTTCAACAACCAAGATATGCAAGCATGTGGTAATGATATATAACTTTAGCATATAAATCAGCATAATCCATTAACATACATAACAAATACTCCCATGGAAAGTAATATAAATATTTGCAAGATATCAATTGGGGGAGAAGAGAGTATTTCTATTAATGTAATCAACAAAAGTACACATGTGACAAAATTCTGTAATGACACATATCAGAACCGAGAAACTAAGTCCCTCCAGTTGGGCATCCCTCACTTCAATCCTCCACAAAGGAAAGATCACAAGTAGGAGTCAATGAAGTTCTCCATCGCAAGATAGGAATATCTTGAGAGATGAACACAAGAAGTTCATACTTTCAAGGACAAAGGGATGCAGACTCAATTGAGGTGAAATTTCTCCAAATTATATTTTCTCTCAATATTATGATGAATTCTCTATATCCAAGGCTTGGATATGGCTCAACTTTTAGCCTCCAAATGGAATTCAAGAATCGATTCATAGTGTTTCTAGTATAAGGAAGGTCAAGGATCATGTGTCTCATGACATGTCATGAAAACCCAACACAATTTTAATTTTTTTAGCACCAAACCTAATGTACGTGGGATATAATGGAGCATCCTACATACATACACAAGTTGTATAACTGTGAGGTCACATACATGCTTATTTTAAGATCAAGATTTATAGAAAAAATGGGAAATGAAGTCTTCAAAGGGAAATGGAAGGTAATCCAAGCAAGATTCATGGAGCATGGAAAAATTTGTTATAACACACCCAACCATAGAATGTATCAGCCAAGTCACTTGATCCAATCGCCCCCAAGCCTAGTCATTAATCCATAAGGATGAATGAGCCTCTTGTTCCAACAATCTTGTGTCTTCAACAGTTTCTTAACACCACAGTGCTCAGACATCAAATTCCTTGGTAACTCTGTTATTCCAACAAAAACTCTTTTTTCTCTTTACCACAGTAAACAAATTTCCTTTACCCATATGCTAAGAAACATCTTTCCTCCCACACATGTGTATTTATATTTCTTATCTTGGTCTTAGTTTCCTAAATATCTTTCCCTCCTTGGGAAATTCACAGCTTTGGAAATCCCTGATTTTTGGTGTGTGTCAATCACCAAAATTGACTTCTGACACATGTCCTTTCATGCCTAGGGTTATCTCCAATATGTTCCCCACTCATGGATTGATGACCATATCTTTTTAACTTGGTTGTTCCTTCTGTCTCCTTTATTTATTAAATAAAATTTTTGTCTCTTACACCTGTCCAAGAATTAAGGACCTTTAGCTAGTCAATCTCTTGCAAAAATTACAATAATAAACTTAGTTTGTTTTCTCACTAATCATAAATTAGAATTTCCACTTAAGGAAATTATTTAAAATATTAAATAATTTATTGGGGATATTACATGCAAAAAGTGGGCCATCAAGGTAGGGGAGGGTAGTGAAGAATGGAAAATCCTCTTGATACATTACATCACTTCTAGTGGCCCTTAGGATAAAGGATTTAGATCAGCAGCCTCCATTTTCACATTCTTTTAATTATTTCCACCCTTATTGTCATTAAAGGGAGTTTGTGGATAAACAAATCTAGAAACAATTGGAAACAAATAAGCACAAGTTGTTTGTGAAAAACCAATAATTAAGGGTTGGATTTTCCTTTAATGAAAATGGAATATGTTTTTCATCGACAATTATTTATGAAGGAAATACTCTAGAAAAATAAGCTTGGTTTTTGGCTAATAAATTCTTTAATAAAGGCATCATAATGATAGAACAATTTTTTTAACTGATGGAGAGAGTTTACCAACTCTGAAAGATAAATTTAACCTCCATAACCATGAAAGAGACATTATGGATATAATTTGAAATCTCATTCATGATGAAACTTTTCTTAATCTTGGACCACAAGGGGCACAATCTTGGTTGTGATATTGGAGGTGGAACACAATAATTGGGTTCAAGAAATACAATTCAATTAAGGGTTATATATGGTTGTTGACTAAGCCAACAACTGATCTTATATTGAATAAATTTGGGGGATAAAATCAGAAATGGAACTAGTTAAATAGAGTAAAGGTCATTGAGAAGTATCCTCTAGAGCCTAAGAATTCATATTTTCATCGGTGCTTAATCCACGATGCATTTTTGGTAGGAAAATTAATAAAGTTAGGAGGAGTGGCAGAGCATAAATCCCCCTTATATTGAAAGAATGAGACTATTAATATTTTTTTCTAACTCTATGACTTTACTAAATCTGCATGGGACTAGGACTTAAATATATGTAGTTAGTGGTTCACATATTTCAATTACTCAATATCATTTTTATATAACATACCTCACATGCATTTTTGAGTTTCATATAGGATGTAAAGTTATTAGGGTGGATGTTGGCTCAATATAAAATCAGGGTTTGCATCAGTGTCCAACAAAGGAGGTATATTGTATTCTAAGCATTGGCATATTTAATCCTCGAGATGGGGAAGGTCTCAGCTAAAGCATTTTTCTGAAACTAAAGGTTGTATCAGGCTCATGTAGCATGGCTATCCATATTAACACTCAACTCAATATACATGGTTTCCCTTAGTTCTCATGCCAAACACTACCCACCATATTGAAACTCATATTGATGCATGCAAGGACTATATTACCATCATAACCATTTCTATCATCCTACCTAAGTGTGTAGCATATACTAGATCAAATAATCTTCATTCATTAGCATTTTTAAGGAATAATAGTAAAACACATAATCTCCATACATGAGGAAGAAAACAATTTTTTTGAATAGGGGCCTCATTCCATTAATATCCAACATGAACCAATACATTTAGCAGAGTGGCTTAGAGATACAACCACTTAGATTACATTTCATACAACAGATTGATATCTTAATCTAGAACTTTTTATTAAACTTAAACACCAACAATCCTCTAACCATCAACACAATTTTCATGCCTAAACCTTTACATTATATTTTTTTGCTCTAGGGAAGGAAAGTACATTCAAAACTATGTAAATTTGTGATCCTTCTTTCAACCTTGTCTTGACGAACTCGTCATTGTCGCCTTCCTCTCCAACTAGGTTTCTTCCTCTTTTTACAACTTCATCCTTTGTTATCTAGAAAACTACCTACTTCTTTGGTTATGGTCTTCCTTCAATTATAAGGATCCTTAATGGTCCTAATGCTCTCTTCTCTGCATGCATAAAATCTTCTTCTGTTCCATTTGTTGAGTATACACCACTCTATCCTTCCCATTGTAGCACCATGGTTATCTTAAAAATTCAAAATGAGGGGCACAAAAAACCATGAAAACACCTATTGAATGACCCTAGAGTAAAATATTGTCTCCTTTAATTGATTCAAGATCCTCCATATATTTTCCAAACAAGGGGGCCAACCTTGAGACACATCCAAAATATTTTTTCTAAACTCAAAGAATTCATCCAATTCCTCGGTCCATTTTCCTACCAAGATATTTAAACCCACCAACTCTGCATTGGATTATTTAGGGTCAGGTATTCATGGCCACATATCCTATACTAATTTTCAATATGTTTTTTTATTAATTATGTAGTTGTTGTCAGGAAATGTAGTGTCCAATTTCCACCATTCAAATCTATCATGGTTTTTTAAATCCTCTTGTGTGTCCTATGAGTCCATTTATATATTTTTTCCACCAATGGGAGATGATGGTTTTACCTCTTTAGTGAGTTTAACCACAACTTGTTGTTCCATAGGATTTACCTACAATGAATGAATGGTAGCATCAAGAGGAGGTGTGGTACTTACCACTAGGGTTTGTGAAGTCTCATTAACCATTCCCTACACTTCAATAGTTGATTTTTTCATAGATGGTGGTGGGTGTGTCCTTAGTTTCTTCATCAGGGGTCTCTATGTGAACAAATCCACTAGCTCTAGGATCCCTTATTAGACATTTCAAAACCAGTGTTCATGTTCCAAAAATAAAGACTCGTAGAATATTTAGAAGTCACGATACTTGAAGTGGTTGAACTTCATCAATCACTTCCTCACTCATTTCCCTTCTTCTTATTTGGAATTAATGCATATAATATCTAGATTGAATATTTCGGAAATATTCATCATCTGTGAATTCATGTTCCATAATTGGTTTCTATTATGTTTTTATTTTGAAGTCCCCCCTCTGCAATACTTGGGGATCCATGGGCTCGTCGAGGAATTCTTCCTTCTATTTGGGAATCATCCCAACATTTAGTTTCATGTTCTTTGTATCCCATGTTCTTTCCTTGTATACACTAGCGACAATCCTCTAGTGATTTCTCGAATTCTAGCTCTCTAGTCTCCATTTGATTCTTAGGCATCAACTAGCTTTGTACTAGTTCAATGGCTCTCACTTTCTTGTTCAATTGATCAATCTATAAAATGACTAAAGAGGTTGGCCCTGTTGTATTAAATATATTGGATAGTGGATAACACAGACTTATTTTTCATTAATTCACCTATGGATTAGACCCTTGAAAAATTCTTAAAGAAACCAAATCTTTCCAAAAATCCTAAAAAAGTAACTAGACCATGTGGAAATTATGACCTTATCTAGGTGTATTTACTATCATATTATCATTTTTATCAGAATAAATGATGGAATTAACTAAATTTGAATAATGGCATGAGGTAACCTACCTAGTTGTTAACTTGACCTCTATAACTAACCCTTTCTTAACCCCCATTCCCATCATTCAGTTACAAAAATGGTTGCAATCATTATGTTGATCTTCTATGATTTGATATGCATGAAATCTTTACAATTCCTTGTGCAAAAACAAAAATGGGTTGGAACGCGTAGTAGAAAAATGATTGGAAAAAGTGTTAAATATTAATACTATGTGGTACAAAAACCCATCGTGCATGCACAGTGAAAACTTGTGGCATTCACGCGATCTTACAAAAGAATTGTGCCAACAACCTTTGAATTTAATATCAGTTGTTAGAAATAGGATTGTAGAGAAATAAAATAAAACAAGTCAAAATGAATGAGGAAATAAAACACATATTAACACAACACAAGAGAGACAATGAAATATGTGGTTCACCTAACATAGGCTACATCCACAGAGAAACAACTAGTCCTTCCTTTACTTCGTCTAGTAAAATGAAGGGATAACACCTACAACACATCCACTGCAGACTCCTCTTCACTCTCTTAGAGTCTCCTCTCTCAATCACAATATTATCTCTCATCGTTATAATATAATATATATGATCCCGCAGAATCCAAAATCCCTAATCCATTGAACTGGATTAGATTATAACCTTAATTCCTTATCCAAAATTAAAAAACCATAGGACAAAAAATTGTGTGCTAAAACCACCCAAAACAGATGTTAAAAACAACCCCAAGAATGTTTCTCGAGGGATTCACCCCCCTTGTGACCCCCCTCATCATCTAACACAATGTAACAACACGTGGGGCTGATTTGGCAAATAATATGACACAAAACCCCTACCAAGGACTGGCATCTAAGTGCGGATGAAACAAGATCTTTTCGTTAGGAAGATAATCATGCTCCACAACCAACACCCAACAAGATTTAACAATACCCCAAGGCACTTGTTTTTATTCCTTGACTATGGTCAAGGCTTCATGACCCATCCTCAATAGGAAAAAAAGTCCTAATGGCATCCATAGCCAACTCTAATGCCAAATACCCCTTAGAGTGGACCCATGTTGCATTTTGCAAGTATTGTTCATGGCAATCGATCCTAAAATGATACATTTATGTCATAATTCCCAAGTGTTTTACTCTCCTAACCATGTTGGTTAATCTCAGTAATGTTCATTTAGGGATTAATCCCCTTATCCCTCCCACCCATGCCACCACCTAACGATGTTTATACCTCAAGACCCATTTGCACTACACAAAACCTATTCATGGCACATGTATTCCACTTGGATTCTAAGGAAACCTAACTATCTCCCCAAGAACCATTCCTTGTATGGACCCAAGATACATTCTTGTTTAGGCCCTATGTTGCAGTTGAGTCATGGGGCTCATATCCCTTTAGTAAGTGAGATATACCTTATAATGGTTTCATTTGGTGGTTCATGGATGTGTTCAAGGAAATATACCCTAAGAATATTCATGGTTCGTAGGTGTTGTCAAGGATCTTTAACCCAATAAGATTCATTTAGGACACAAGGCCCTTATTATCCTCTCTTGACCTTGGTTAGAACATGAGACCCATTCTCGATTCACAACTAACCTAGTCATCATTCCCATATCCCACTTGGAGGTGAATGATACCTTGTGGAAGTCATATGTGGTGGTTTAAGGGCTCATGCATGGGTCCCCTTGAGCCTAATAAATAATTTTTAAGGTTGAATGTTGTTGTTTCCCTACTAGGAACATAGTCAGTGCCTTAACCCCCATATGTACTGCACAAAAAATATTAATGGTGCTCATATACAACTCATATTCCAAAAACCACTCTATTAAAGGATTGTATTGTATTTTCTCATTCTTGTTCATTATGCTTTGTCTCTAAAATGTTCAATTAGATATTAAGGCCCTTGTTTCCACCCCTAAACATGTTTATTCCTTGAGACCAATTTACAATTCATAAAACTTACTCATGGAACCTATATCCCAATTGAAGTCCTACAAAGAATCCCTACAAGGGACTCATGTGTTTGTTTGAGGACTCACTCAAGACTCTTGAGTCCAAGAAGATTCAATAATTAATCTTGAGGCACTTGTTTTCCTTCCTAAACCATGGTCAATTCTCTATGACCCATCCTTGATGTGCAAAACCTCCTAATGGAATTCATATCCAACTCTAAGGATAAACACCCCCCTAAAGAGGGACTGTGTTGTGGTTTCTAGGTGTTTTTCATGGTGATAAATCATAATAACCTATTTTTAAGGGATAAGGTCCAAGTGTTTTCCTCTCCTAACCATGGTGGTTAAGATTGAGAAGTTTCATTTATGGGTTAAGTCCCTTATTTCCCCTCAGACCATGTTTAGGCCTCAAAATGAAATTTCATATGCACAAATTCTACTCTTGGCACTCATATCCCACTCATATGCTAAAAAAACCAACCATGTCCCTAAGAACCAATATTGTCAATGTGGGTTCAAGACACATTCCTATTTAGGACCTATGGTATACTTTAATCATGGTGCACATATCCCCCTAGTAAGCTAGAGATACCCTATAGCAGTTCAATATGGCAGATCAAGGACATGTTAATGACATTATATAGCCTAAGACTCTTCATGGATTATAGGTTTTTTTCATGGCATTTGAGCCCAAGAAGCTTGTTTTAGGGATCGTTCCCCGTGTTCCCTCCTTCACCATATTTATGCCTCGGGATCCATTTTTACTACACAAAACCTACCCATGGTGCTTATATCAAATTTAGATGATAAAGAACCTAAACATGGCCCTAAGAACCATTATTGGTTATGGGATATAACCCATTCTTGTTTAGGGATCAAGACCCATTCTTGGTTAGGCATCAAGACCTATTCATGGTTTGCAAAGAACAAACTTATTTTCTTAATATTTTGTTGTTTTTTGGGGTAATTTTTTAACCATTGTAATATAAATGGTATAAATTATTAATTTGTATGAATTTTTTTTGGAATAAAAATAGAAAAGGCACAAAGCACAACCTTAGTTTCTTCGAAAAAAATAAACTATGCACAAGAATGGACTTTTCCAAAGAAAGGTTGTTCTTTCAATATTTTTTTGTTGGTTAGTGTGATTGGGAAAACAAATTTTGTCAATTTATTATTAATGTCAATCCCTTCAAACATTGGCAACAAACACAACCGAGTGAGAAATTTTATTGGGAAGGAGAAACCCCCTAAAAAAGTTAATGAACTAAGATAAAAAGTAAGTTGGATATGGAAAAACATAGCCACACATTAGTCACCACCTTAATTCCTTGCACAATAGATTCCCTGAATATCTCTACTTTCTCATGATAGATAAATCGTAGGTGTCCAATGGAGGCATAAAATTACAACATCAATTCAACCTCCAACCCATGTTCAATCAAGTGAATAATGATTAAGTTGACGAATACATGCAAATTTTGGTATACAATAAGTATATAGAGGGAGAAAATAGATTTAAAAATTGTATAGAACCTTCTAGTGAAGAGGCTCATATTGTGCATGTTGTTTTCTAACAATTGTTTGTTCCTCATACCAACCACCAACATGTCCAGTGCACCCCCAATCTTAATCATCAAGTGAATGGAACGATACAATATCCTAATGAATCTCTGTAATGTCATGTTGATGGGTTCCCAACTTCGGGTCAACTTCTTTACCTCATCTATCTGGTCTACAAAAAATAAATCCTAAATGTGTTCATATTGATCAAAGCACCCTAGAGATATTTAAAGGTAAGTCACCTAAGCAAACTATTTATTGGTAGCACAACAAAATTATTAAAGAGTATTTTGAATAGAAAAATGATGCACTAAATGTCAATTATTTTTTTTATTGTTAAGATCATAGAATTTAGCTATTGTTAGGAAACAAATGGGTATAAGGATGGTTAAAAGTATAGAGACCATCAATCATGTTGTTAGGAATATTTAGTTTTCCTTTAGTACAATTGGAAAAATACTCGTTCAAAAGACCATATTGTGGCATATCATGTATTATTAGAATTGATTGTAAAAAAGACCAGAAGACAATGTCTCTTGCTAACACAAATCTAATATTTTCAAAGTAATTATGAAAACCCTTTGAAATTATTATTTTAGAAAAGAAATCATGACAACTCGGGTCAAAAAGATTATTGAGAAGAGATAATTTTACAAACTATTTGAATTTGTATTATTTAATAGACATAAATATGACATGTGGCATAAAACATACCTTGAAATGAGAACTCATCTGTTGGAAATGCTAAATGTCAGTTATGCAAACCTCCCTTGTTATTATATTTGTTAAAATTGAGACGCATCAACAAGAAAATGTTCCTATAACTCTCAACAAAAGATGGAAAATAGAGGGTATGTGTTGGAGAAAATTAGTGGAACAAAGGATGTGAATTTTTTTTTAAATTGTTTTCACATGGAGGAATGCACACTTGTTACTAACAAGCATGAACTAAAACATTCACACATTTCTTTAACATAGAATACATCTAAGTTAAGGCATGCATAGAGGTTCGACAAAGGTCATAGCAATTCAAATAAAAATGCATGAGCATTCTTAGAACATGTACACATTCCTGAAAGTTACAACAAACATGCATGTCCATTGCAACAATTTAGAAAAACAACTTAGTATACCTACTCATAATTCAAATGGTATCATTGGATAGAAAAATTTATCAATCAATATGTTATCCCTGAGTAAATTGTTGGGTTGAAGAAACAATCTACAAAGGTAACCTACAAACCAACGTTAATACTGGAAGTTAGCCCTTCCAATCTAGAGAGGGATCTCTCTGAGACTTGATCTCTAATAGATAGACTTCTTTTGAACTGATGGCTAGGTTTGGATGATTGAGGTAGTTTTTCTAGCAAGGAGGTATAGTATCTCTAGGGCTATGGAGTCAACCCCTAAAAACAAAAGAAAAACAATGACTAGTAGGTAGAATTATCAAAGGAACAAAGTATAAATGAGGTGATGAAATTTCAATTTTGATTTTGATTATGTAGGCTGAAAGAGGAACAGAAACAGATAACAAAATCAGAGCACCATGAAAGATGAATTCTAGCCTTAGTTAAGAAGATAAAAAAATTAAAATCACTTAATTTTAGACCACCATTTGATGAATTCTATACCTTTAATTATCCAATTTAAACAGAATAAAAGTGAAGATGAAAGTAAGTACACAAGAAATACATACTAATATAAGAGAAAAATCTTCAGATCACCACCATTAGAATCTTTTTCATAAGAGTTCAGGACTTCTGCATTTGTATTTCTATTAGATTCATAAAATTACAATGAAGATTAAAATGTCTATACTTCTGCCAACTCACCCTTCTTTACATCAAAATAATCAACATATATAGAAAACTAATTCCACACTTGGCTGCTAGGCGTCGAACTACTACATCCTAGAATCATAGATCTGTTTGTTTTCAAAGAGAACAACAACTTCTACAAGATTTACTAAAAATAGAAAATCTAATTTTGCCAATCATAACATAGCCAAAATATACTTTACAATCATAGATCTTGGAGAAAAATTCGACCGTGTGGTTGTGATGAGTCATCACGTCCATTTAGGGAGTGACTCGAGTCATCATGTGTGTTGCTGGACAACTCTATCACCCTTGCGTAGCGAATTCTGGTTACTACTCCGCAAGTGTTGGCTACAACATTTGTGTAGTGACTTTGCATAGAAAATTTTCATTCTATGGTTGCTCGTGTGGATCCTGGTGGAACAAAATGGCTGGGAACCATGCATCTTCCTCAAAACTTGTATGTATTTCATCACATATCCTCCTTTGTGATCAGGTGAGCTTATATCATTTGCGTAGGAAATATTCGCTACACAAGTGTTGTGTATGACTATTTCTTAGTTAAGACAACAGACTGTGCACAACAAATATTCACCTTGGTGAAACAACCCTTCATCAGCATCAAATATATGTTTTTCACTGCTTTAATGATGTGGACAAAACTTTGACATGGTTCCATATCCAAAAAAGACAAGAATAAGGATTCCTCAGTTATATTTCAGCGACTTCAGTAAGGAGATTTACCCTGTCCTTAGCTTCTTCATCCAATTTCACTTGTAATCTTAAAGCCTTGTTTTATTTTCTTAATGATAGGTTCTATCTCTTTGAATTTATGTTAAGGTCCTAACCCGCATGTAGGTAGATAAATGTATTCGTATGTAATAAAGGTCAATATTAATAAGACCTTTCAATAAAATAGAATAAGGCGGATGTAAGAAGACCTAATAGAAGCTTCCGCTTCTAGAAGGATCTTCCTCTAGATGCTTCTTTTTAGTATAAATAGAATTAGAATTATGAGAACCCTAGATTGGATATTATTATTGTATGAGCTGCTTTCGTGGAGGTTGCCCCTCGAAGAAGAACTTGTGAACATTGCTATCGATTCAAAGTGCTATTTCTATTGCTATTTAAATTTATGTCGTTTACGTGTATTGTGAATATTATCACGGATATTTTACTGTATTACGTCATTTCCTAGCATTTCATTTACGTGCATATTTTATATATGCGGTATCTTGCAAGTGGTATCGAGCACTTTCCTTGGCGAGAAATTGTGGGTATTTTTTTTTTTGGTGAGGCGTGTTAAAGGCGTCTTTTAAAGCCACTTAGAGATGCATTAGTTCTGGCGCGCAAACCAGCGGTTGGGGATTCATACATCACCGAGGAAAATATAGAAGTGGTTCTTAAAAAGTACATGTCTTTTGGCCACCTTATGTAACCCACGGTGGTACCCGCCAGTGTGTGGTAAGCGCATCGGATAGCACCATATGCCGGATAGGCCTATAGATTTCCTGAAGCCCTCGTAGATAAACCTATCGGTATGACTGTATGAACCGCAGAGAGCATTTTCGAGGAAGATACTCTCTAGTAAGATTTGGTGGGGTAGTATGTATGGCTAAAGAATGCGGTCTATCCTCCTTAGTTAGTGCCGAGAGATATTGGTAGGTACCTCTTGTTGGACCCATACCTTATATCAGAGAGCTATAACGGAACCCAAACCCTTGTCTACGTAGAACCCTTTAATATCTAACCCTTGGGGAACATAAGCGACAATATAAACAAATTAAGCCAGCAAGATCTATTAACCCGCTTCATTATTCGGGTTGCTAAAGTAAATACTCTCGGTAGAATTTGGGGATTTCAACTAGCTGCGGCATTCTTCGGACCAAAGCATAACCATGAAACGTAAAAAAAAAATCTGGACATTAGTTCACCATTATTTGAGACTATTCCATTAGACTCATCCGCCGCCCTCATCACTTTCCTCCTTATCATTTTTATGCAAAAAATTATGACCCCACTTGCGCTGCTACTGAGTTCACCCATTTTTCACCATTATTTGAGACCTATTCCATTTGAACCTCTATTTTCCCTTATCACTTTTACCCATATCATTTGTTCACCACAAAAATTTCTGACCCGGCCGCTGCTTTCGGTTCACCCGTCATCGCCGAAACATACGGTAACCGAGAACTAAGAGTCTCGCTTCAACACCCGCAACATGGTTTACTTGAGACCCAACAAAGTGCAACAACTTCGGTGCTATTGCCTCCCATGATGCCTCTATGAATGCATCCGTCCATGTAGCTGTGCAGTACGTAATGGTGGAAGTCAAAAATGAACTTGAATGCAATGCGTTGTAGCTTTTCGCAAACTCAAAATCCCTCGATGACCCTTTCGAGGATACACCTAAAAAGACTTAAGGTGAAAATTCTTCCCATTCATTTCAACCAAATCACTTTCAAATGGACATGCAGCCTTCCGGCGGGTGGATAAACTAAATTTGATGGCTCGGAACCCCATTGGTTGGGTCACACAAATGGAACATTTATTTCTCTATACACAACATTCTGGATGACTTGGCCAAATAGGTATGGTGTTCTCCATCTTCGATCAATAACGGCGGCAATGGTGGCAATGGAAAAACTTCCGTCAAGGATATATATTGCCCAGCGGACCCGGTGATTTGTTGGTGAGCTTTATGAGCGCTTTGACAACGACACCAACCATTTGGGTTGTTTGACCAAATTGAAGCAACCAGGCACAGCCGAAGACTTCATAACTGCATTTAAGCACCTAGATTTTCGAACAGAGGGCATGAATGATGCTTTCTTCGAGAGTGTTTTGCTCGATTAGCCTCAAGGAGGAGGTTAGAGACCATGTCCTCGTAACCGACCTATGACTTGGCAGGTGGAATACCAAAAACCAAAAACTGCTCAAATTGTTTCCCTCTCAAAGCAGGTAAGCCTTCCTTAGGCGCGACGAACAACCTCCCTTTCTCCCTTAAGCTCCTTAAAATCAAAATTGACCCGAAATGGATGAGCGACAACTCAAGGAATACCGTTATAAAGCTGTGATGTAAATATTTCAGGGCCACAAATGTAAGGGAACAAAATCTCTTATGGCCATCTCGAGGGATATTTAAGAAGGCGATGATGACACTTCCCCCGTTCCCAAGTCACCAGAAACTGTCGGCTTCCCTCCTTCCGACCCTCTGTGAGAAGAACCATCGTCTCCCTCAATGCTCTCGCGAGTTCTACGCCCCAAACTCTCAAGCTAATCGGTTATATCGAACACAGAAAGGTCATCATCAACAGTTGATAATGTGACACCAATAACTTTATTCGCCGATGCTTCGCCCGAAACCCTTCTTATATCCATCGCTTTGTTAATAATTTCCAAATCATGATTGCCAATGGCATCTCTATGAAATGTGGTATTTATGAAAATGTGTGTTAATCTCAAATAGAGTGACTACAACCTCAAATCCCATATGTTTTTCTATTATTGACATGGGAGGTTGCGACGTTGTGTTAGTCTTGAATGGCTCGGAACCTTGGGTCCCATTCACATGGACTTTTGAACTTAACCATGCAATTTGACCAAGAGGCGACCACAAACTTATAGAATTTCAAGGCATCAGCTAGCGGGTTCTCACGAAATCATCGAGTTCTCATCGCATGGAGAAATTACTCAAAAGGTCATTCGAGGGTATCATAGTAACTCCATTACCATTCAAGCCACAGAGGTCCCACCTGTGCCCCAAGACCTCAAGCCCTCTTGTCTAAAACGTAAACAGTCTTCTCCACCCCAAGGACTCCCCCCTTCCCAAGGTGTCCTTGCTGTCCCAGGAAGCCTTCCCCAATATACGTCCATATCACCACCCTTTGCCCAAAAGAATGAAATTGAAAATGGTCCGGGGAACTCCCCTTCTTGTGGAGTCATCCGTCCTTGTACGAGTCCTTACTCCTCTCTCGTCGTCATGGTACTAAATAAAGAAGGTTCTTGGAGAATATATCCTGACTTCCATGCTCTCAAAAAAAACTAACCATCAAAGACAAACTTCCCATTCCTGTGATTGATGACCTGCTGGATGAACTGGGTGGTGCCCGATTCTTCACCAAACTTGATCTTATCTCGGGCTATCACGGATCCTTATGAAAGAGTTTGACATTCCTAAGATGGACTTTCGCACTCATGAGGGACACCCTCTGAGTTTTGGTCATGCCCTTTGGGTTACGGCAATGCCTCTGCTTCAGAACCTCATGAACTAGCCCATGCTTTTCTTCGTCATTTTGTCCTAGTTTTCTTTGATGATATCCTCATATATAGCAGAACTTGAAGAGACCATACGACTCATGTGGATCAAGTTCTCATCCCTACTTGCTGACACCGAGCTTCCTCAAAGCGGTCAAATGTGCTTTTGGTGCATCAGTAGAATACTTGGGTCATCCCACAAGTGGAGCGGATAGCGTCCCGAGGTGGACGAAAAGATTGAAGCTATGATATTGGCCTTTAAGACTCTCAAAGCTGCGTGGATTTTTTGGGCCTGCTTAGGGTATTATGGGATTCGTCGAGAACTATGGAAAGGTTGCAGTGCCTCTCATGGCTCTCCTTAAAGAACTCTTTCACTTGGACCCTGACACTCAAGCTTTTCAGAAGCGCGAAGATGGCCATGTGCACCACTCCGGTTAGCTCTCCCGACTTCACAAAGACATTTGTGTTGGAATCTGACGCATCAGGGAAAGGCATTAGCGATGTCCTTATGAAAGAGAGTTGGTATTTGGCCTTTACCAACAAACAAAAGTCTGAACGAAACTTGAGCAAATCAATCTATGAAAAGAAAATGTTGGCGATTTTGCATGCTGATTGAATTATGGCGTCCTTATCTCTTGAGCCAATGCTTCCAAATTAAAACAAAACATAAAACAAAAAAAAAAAAAAAAAAAAAAAAAAAAAAAAAAAAAAAAAATGGGTCACTAAGCTCTTTGGCTATGATTGAATCATTTACAAGAGGGGAAAAGAAAATGTAGTGGCGGATACACTTGTCCGGAAATATGAAGGCGAAGGATCCCTTTTTTCTGTTTCATTGTACCCGATTGGCTGCAAACTATGCACCAGGAATAGGCGCAAGACCCCAAAAGTTAGCATCTAATCCAACAATTGCAAAACAAGACACGAGCTTCCCCACGGTACTCTTGGCTTCAAGATGAGCTTCGATACAAAGACAAAGCTTGTATTTAAGTAAACAATCAAGCAAAAATCCCGCGGTACTCTCTGGGCTTCATGCTACACCCGCAATGGGGCGCCGAGTTCCGCAAAACATATGGCGGAGTTGGCGTTCCTTTTTAAGGATGGTATGGTAGGTATGCGTAAGTTTATGAACGTCTGTGAGGTGTCATAGCATAACAAGGAAAGCGGTCGATCTCGACACCTCCATGGCTGTTCGATATTTGGATATATCTATGGATTTGATACGGGCTTACCGTCGGGGTCATCGGTGATAATGGTGGTGGTGGATGCGCCTTTCGAATATGCTCATTTTGTGCTCTTCGCCACCCATTCTTATACGGTGGCCCAAATATTCATGGATCCAAATTTCAAGCTTCATGGCATGCCAAACTCTATTGTTTTATTCGAGGACCACAACTTTCCTGAAGCAATTTTGGCGAAATTTGTTTAACTACAAGGCACACAATTGCATCTCATTCGACTTATCATCCCGGACACATGTGATGATCAGAAGCGAAATTAAGTCAACAAGTGTTTGGAAACCTATCGAGGTGCTTTGCATCGGAAAAACAACACCGATTAGGTTCGATAGTTGCCCTAAGCCAGAATGGTGGTACAACACTACATACCATACGACCACTTTCGCATGACTCCTTTTGAAGCGATTATGGACCCGAGGAAACCGTCGGTTCTCTCATACTACAGGAATTTTACCTCGAAGGTCAGTGATCGACCAAACACTTCACGGTCCAGAAGGATATCAACCGTACCCTTAAAGAACTGGTTAAGCCGGAATAGAATGAAGAAGCAAAGAGATCAAGGTTGCTCGGGCAATCATTTTGCATAAGGGGATCAGGTGTTACTGCGGCTACAACCATATAAGAAAACTTCCCACTCAAAGGCGGCGATTAATCAAAAGCTAGCACCAAATTTTATGGCCCTTACACACTTCTAAAGAGGGTGGGACAAGTAGCATATCGGTTAGCTACGCCCGGTCGATTCGAAGCTACATCATGTTTCATGCTTTCACGAATTGATCTGTGAACGGTGCCAACTTCAAACCAACCTTCGAGTTAGGCTGAAGAAGGATCCATTTAGCTACAACCGAGTAGTTTTTGGACCCGAGGAGGGAGCGTCGCCTGCGTCGAGAACCATCAAGGAAGTTCTAGTACCGTGGAAAGATATGACTCGGTGGATGCCGCCGGAACCATCTACCATTCTGCAACGATTTCCACACCTCAAGCCTTGAGGACAAGGTTGTTTTAAAGAGGGAGGACATGTTAGGTTAACCGCGTAATAGGTAGATCAATGTATTTGGATGTAATAAGGTCAATATTAATAAGACCTTTCAATCAAATAGAATAAAGCCCGGATGTAAGAAGACCTAATAGAAGCTTAAAACTTTAAGAGGATCTTCTCTAGATACTTCATTTTAGTATAAATAGAGTGGGGTAGCTGAGAACCCACTATCTTGGATATTATTGTAGCGGTATTTCATTTGGAGGTTACCTCGAAGAACTTGTGAAAATTTCTTTTAGGTTCAAAGTGTTATTTCTATTGTGCTATTTAGGTATCGTTTTACGTGTATTGTGAAGATTATGTTGGATATTTTCGCACTGGAGGTTGCCCCCTCGAAGAGGCCTGTGAACATTGCTATCTGATTCAAAGTGTTATTTCTATTGCTATTTCGTATATCGTTTCTGTGTATTGTGAAGATTATGTTGGATATTTTACTGTTATTCTGTCATTTCTAGCATTTCATTTCTATTCTGCATATTTTATATATCTGGTATCTTGCAATTTCCCACCTGCCTCAACAAGGTTGCATTCCTCTTCAACTTTGACTAAGCACTAGAAAGGGATGCACAGGCATTTTCTCTAGCAGGTATGCATTCTTTAAAATGTCTCATGGCTATGTCATATGATAACCTCTTTTCTTCCCTAAGCTTAATGATCTCATCTTGAGCTTCTCTTAGCTGCTTATTCAGCCATATTATGTTCTTTTCTCCTTCTGTGGGTGAAGTGGGACATTTCTGACTTGCAGCTTGCTTTCCGTGTATGTCTAGACTACCCTTCATGGTTGAGGACCTTGTCAAAGGTGATGTGGGTTTGGTTGCAACTGTAATCTCAGGACTTTTCCTGATCTTCCTTCCCTTTGACATTTCTTTCATATGACCTACTTTTCTCTGTGGTGTTTGTGCTTCAAGAGTCTTCTCTGTTACTTTCCTTTTCGATTCCTTGTTCTCCTAGTAGAATTGGGCTATAACATGTTGAGCTTTATTGAGATGTTGTTGAACCTCTTTGACATCTAAATCTTTCTCCCCTAGTTTCACTTGCTACTCATCAACCTCCTCGGATGAAAATTCAACAAAATTTGTCTAAACTGTGGGTATGAGAAACCTCCTAGCAAATGACCTGGTGAGTGGTTTACTGGAAGCCCATGTCTCCTTGGGTTCATCAGTGAATTGTAGGTTTCTTCAACACTGGATGACTGGGTGATGGATTCTCAATATAGTTTTTTTTTCCTCTTTCAACAACACCTCCTTCTTTCAACCCTAAACTATTATATGTTGATTTCTCAACAGACAAGGGGGTATCTTCTTTAGGATCTAGGGAAATGTTTATTGAGGTCAAGAAGGAATCCCAATCCCTGTTTAAATTTCTAAGCTCTTCAACCACCAACAACTTCACCAAGGAGAAGTGAAACATGCTACTCTTTAGTTGGTCAACCCTAGCTTGGACTTTGTCTTCCATTTTCCTGAGGCTTCTATATAGGTAGAAGGGTAAGTTTAGGGGTTTTTTCCTTGTGAAATGCATAAGGAGCCTTATGTGGTATTGATATACCTGGTCAAACCTACCCTCACTAGTAAAGTATTTCTGGATTACCCTCAAAATATTCTCATAAGGTTCCAAAACATATTCCCTGGGGATGGTGACACCAATCTTCTTATTTCTATACTTCGGTTTGAGAAAATCAATATAAAGCAAAGGATCTAAGGGAATACCTTTAAACCACTTCTCTCCCTATATATGAATCTTTGTAGAAGATGATATGGTTTCTTCTGATACTGGAAAGGTGACCCCTGCAATGGTTGTACTAACACCATTCAAGTTTAGAGAAAAATGCTTGGTTAACTGCACATTATAACCCTGAACTCTTTCACAGAATATCATACATCCAACCTTCTCAAAGGATACCTTGTATGTACGGTGTGATTTCACCAAAGTCAACCATTGGGGTTCATATCTGAAAACATTTCCTCCCTTGTATTTCTTCTTTCCCTGTGAAGTCATGGTTCTACGATGTCTTCCTTGCAAAAGTAACTTCTCAAAGAATAAAAACCTCCACACTCATCATGAAAGCTTGTGCAACAAACTAGGATGGCTAGGGCTTGGCTCGAATGACAAAAACCTGGTTGAAAGGCGAATTCCTTCAGAGGATAAACTTGCAATGGGATCTAATAAAGGCTCTTAGATAGTGACTAAAAAACATAGTGACAAGATTGTGTAGCGAATGGAAACACACAACGTTTGTGTAGTGACTGGCAGCACACAACGTTTGCATAGCAAATGGAGTTTGCATAATAGAGAGCTTTGGAGTTTTTTGGAGAGGGTATGGACTATGCACAGCTCTTGGAGGCAATGGAGAAAGACAAAAAGGTGGCCAATATACATGCTAGACCCTTTAACCCAACTTATGGCTAGACCCCTTACTAACATTCAAGTTACTCTTTATTTAATCACTGACCTCATAAACCTTGACACACTAACTATGACTCATCTAGGAATTCCTTGATCTTCCCAAGATCATGGCATGATTTTTTAAACTTTAGACAAACCCTAAGCTTACCCTAAAAATATTGATGCTAACATATGGCTCCAATGGGGATGTTATCCTCCCAGTGAGGTAGCAAAGAACAACAGACCAAGTGCATGACCATTGGGATTTATTTGACTCAAAAGACTCTAAATTGACAAACAAAATTATTTACAAGACTTTCTTGACACAAATTTGACTAAACTCGACATAAACTTAGGGCCTTCACTTCGGGCTTGAATTTTCTATTGATTATTGACTTCAAATGCTTCATATGAAAAATAAAATGGTTATTTACAATGAAATGGAAAAACTGAAAAAAAATTAGGCAAGATAGTGTTTGAGAAACCTACCATTCATAGGTCCTCCACGAATGAGATCTCCATTGATATCCTACAACAAATAAGCATTGTTCTGATGGTATGCAACAATCTTGAATGGTCCCAGCCAAAGATGATCAAACTTCCCATGCTTCCCTCTGTCTTCATTTCTTGCATCCCACTTCAACACCAAATCATCCACCTTGAAATCATATTCCTTAGTGTGCCTATCAAAGCCTCTTTTCACTTTGTCTTGGTGCAGTGGTGAGTTTTTGAAAACTGGTTCTCTCATTTTATGCACGTGGATTAGTTGGTTTATCCTCCTTTGAGAATCATTTGGTTCAACTTCCTATTCTTGCAGTAGTCTCATCACTGGAAATCCTAATGAGGTAGGAAAAATTGCCTCTGTACCATATACAATCTTAAAGGGTGATGTAGCAATAGACCTTTTGGTGGTGATCCTATCATCCCATAGTCTATATATAAGCTTCCTGTGCCAAGCTTTCTTGTTTTCCCGTGGAAGATTATTAATAATTGTGGTCAATTTTTTGTTGGATGACTGATCCAGGTGGATATCAGTGCCCACCCACCTTTTCCGGCTGGCTCAAAACAGTTTTCTGGAAAATTTGGTAATTTACTATTTTTAGCAGTTTTTAACTTCTGGGGCCATTTTGAGGGACCAAATGAAGGTTTTTTGAGATAAAGGTTCTCAATGATAGCTTAAGGAATGATTGATCCCCCAAAATGAATCTCCTCGACAATAACTTTCCAACGAGCTATCATACACCTAAAACGGAGATCGTATGCAAAAGTTACGACCCCGAGAAGTTGATGTACTAACTTACCCAAATGGGGCCCACATGACTTTTGGCGATTCATTTCCTAGGGTTAGGTTTTTGGATGTCTATGAATTTTGGCATTCCTAATTATTGTAAAAAGGCCTTCAGAGCCTCATTGCAATCATCTTCTTGCGAATGTGAGTAGCTGTCACATCTCTTCTCAGAGATAAGCTGCCACCATTCTAGCGAGTCTTTCACTCTATATTTTTACAGTCTTTGTACATTTATTTCATTAATAGAAATTGTGTATTACTGTATGTCTATTTTTATGGTTGCATCTTTGATACATTTATGTTATATTATTGAATATCTGCGATATCTCTATGCATTTATTTATTATATCTCCGATCTCATTTCGTGCCAAAAATAATCTGGATCAATGACTCAGCCAGCCCATTACCATGTGGGTAATAAGTTTTGGAACGGCCAAGAGTTACATTATAGTCACTTAAAAATTTATCCATTCTCTTGGACTTAAATTTTGTTACATTGTCAGTAATGATCTTGAATGGACAACCAAATCTAGACAAAATATTGCTTTCTAAAAATTGAATGATAACAGTATCAATAACTTTCCTTGTGGGGACTGCTTCAATCCATTTGTTCAAGTAGTTTGTGGTTGTCAGTATCCACTTGTGTTGAGCTAAGGATGGTATATGGATCTCTCCTATAAAATTAATGCCCCATTTCTTGAATGGTGCTTCAACAAAGATAGGTTTTAAAGGTAAGGGTTGCAACTTTCTTTTTTCAACAAAAATTTGGCATTCATGATAGTTTGAAACTTCCTTGTACACATCAGAAAAAAGACTAGGCCGATAGAACCCTACCCTTAGTATTTTATGCACAATGGTCTTCCAATAATGGTGCACTCCATATTCACCTTTGTGAAACTCTTTGATAGCGTTTTTCACTTCTTCCTCCAGCAAACAATTCAGGAAGATTCCACCTGGATCTTTCCAATACAGAGAATGGTCCAGAATGCAAAACTTTGTTGATTTCAACTTCAAAAATATGGCTTTGGTTTTTCTTAATTCAGGAGGAGCTTGTAAATTTATTAATACATAAATAATGTTAACATACCATGGAGAATCAAGGAATTTTTGAGATACCTGTAGGACTATCTCTTCTTCTGAATTTATTGATAGGTCAACAATGAAATTGATTCCCAAGAAATCACAATTGGACTGTTCCATCAACTTTTCAAGCCCATGACCTTTAATCATCTTTGTAGGTTTGATCTAGAGGTCACACTCTAACAACACAACTATCCTTTTCCCCCTTCTATCTTCAGGATCAGGCCGTGTGAAAATGTCTTTCACATAATTGCTAGGGACATAAGAAATGATATGGGAATGCAAGATATAAGTTTTGAATTCTTTGAGGGCCTTCACCAAAGAATATGCCTTATTTTCCATAGTATCATACCTCAATGGGGAGTTTCTCAAAGTCCTTCTATAATAGGCTATGGGCCTTTCAAATTTTATTCATCGTTTTGAAACAAAACACCAACAATAATGTGTTCTGAAGCAAAAGAAAACAAAATAAATTCTTTTGTAAAATTTGGACTAGCCAACATTAGAGCTTTGGTCAGTGCCACTATAATATATTCAAAATCCTTCCTAGATTCACGAGTCCATTTTATCTCATTTACTTTCCTGAGAATGTTTGTGATATACTTTATGATTTCATCCAAGTTAGGGATAAACGTTCTCAAAAAATTTACTCTTCCTAGGAAATATTGTACCTCCTTCTTGCTCCTGGGTGTGCCAATATTCATAATTTCTTCCACTCTGTTGGGGTCTATCTTTATCCCTTACATAGAAATAATGTGTCAAAGTAAGTTTCCTTCTTTCATTCCAAAATTTGACTTTTTGGGATTCAATGAGATGCCAAACTTCCTACATTTATGAAAAACCCTTCTTAGATGTTTAAGATGTTCATCATCAGAATCTGAAAATGGAGTGATATCATCTAAGTAAATAACAATAAAATTATCTTTCTCATTAACAAAGGCTATGCCCGCGGCCCTTTGGAAGGTTTTCCCTGCATTCATAATCCCAAAAGGCATTTTTTCATACATGAAGGTTCCCCAAGGTGTTGTAAACATTTTCTTCTTAGGGTCATCAAGATGCACCATGATTTGGTTGTATCCAGAGAAACCATCAAGCATTTATATCTTTTGAGATCCAACCACCTTCTACAGAATGTAATCCATCTTCGAAAGTGGATAATTGTCTTTGATAGACACCTTGTTTAGATTCCGAAAGTCTACACACAACCTGATCTCACCACTTTTCTTCCTGAAAGACACTAGGTTAGACACCCACTTGGAAAATATTAAGGACACTATGATTTTGGCATAAAACAACTTCCTTACCTCCTTTTCAATCAATGGAAGTAGAAGATGATTAATTATTCTCAATTTTTTCTTGAAAGGTTTATAATCATCCTTGATTGGAATTACATGTTGAATTACTTTAGTATCATAGAACTTTAAATCCTCACGTGTCCATGCAAAGACATCATGGAAATATTTCATTAGGTTGATATACCTCTGTTTAATTTCTAGATTGAGTGTCTTGGATAGTTTTATGATCTTGGAATCTTTTTGAGTCCCAATGTTGCAATCTACTATGTCCTCATCATTTGCAGTTATTTTAGGATTTCTAGCTACATCGTTGTTGTCAAAAATATTTTCCAATGGGACCAAGCCCTTAGGAATGATGTTATTTTTGAGTTGCACTATATATTTCCTAGCAATCTCATTTTGAAAACAGTCATCATTTGTGAACACAGCTGCACCTTCTTCCTCTTCACAACAACACTCATCATCAATATTTGAATTAGAAAATTCATCACTCATCTGAAGGAATATTTCTACCTATTGTCATCTTCAAATATTTGCCAATGTTTAATGTTTTCAGGCATTGTTGGCCTATGCTTGACTTCAATTTCATAATTTTTGTTAGGAAAAATTGGAATTTTGAAAACAGAAGTTGAAGTAGTTAGAGCATCAACAATTAGATTTTCCCCCCTAGGGACAATGATACAACCAGATCTTTGATTAAACCCAAGCATTTCACCTTCCTTGAGTCAAAGGAGAAAGGATCATTGTAAGGCCTTGTAATATATAGACCCAGCTCATCCATGACTACCTTGGGCATCATATTATGGGATGCTTCTGAATCTAACATGGCATTATGTAAGGTCATGCCATGAATTTTAATACTAACATAGAAAGGGGGGACATCATCAACATCACCACTCTCATCCACATGTGGGCCAAACAAGATAGCAGGGTGATCATCTTGCACATTTAAGTTGTCAGAATATTCTTCCATCTTGAGCATCTTAATTATCTGATTTCTATATTCACCATTTTTAATCATCTCATTGAATGGAACATAGATTTTGATTTTATCACTTTCAAAATTAAAAGGATATGGGGATTTTTCTACCTCTTTGATGATTGCTTCCTTTCTTTCCTCAGGTATCTTATTTGGGAGTTCTTATTTGAATTTTCCTTTCTCCATTGCATCCTTTCCTGAATTGTCTTTCTTAGGTCGACTTGAAGAAGGTGTATTGATATGAAGTTCCCTTGTAGGATTTCCCTTTGGGGAGTTTGGAAGCACCTTTTTTCTTATGAGGTTGTATTGTTTATCAAAGTGAATAATAGCATTTTGAAATCCCTTCTTATACTCTTTTGTTTCCATTGACAACATATCATCATTATCCTGCATAAACTTATCATTTGCATCCATAAATTGATCATGCTCTTCTTTAGTTACGAACACATTTGTTTCTATATCATCAAAACAATGCATATTGTCTTCAATTGTTTGATCAAAGTCTTCATTTACATAGTTGTTTTGGAAAGGAGGTTCTATTTGTTGATCACCTTGATCTCTCTGTTCTCTTTGCCTGACTTGTGGAACTGGAGCTCTTCTAAAATTTTGATTTCTGGGTTGAAAAACGGTTTGATCTCTGGTGGCAGGCTTATTATCCAAGGAATTTTTTTCCATAAATATTTCCATAGTATTCATCATCAAATGAAATTTCTCATCTAATGATTGAGAAGTTGAGGGATGTGCTTCTCCTTGGACCTTTTTCATATCTCTGTCAGGATTATGTTTGATCTTCCCTAAGGCCATCATATTTACCTCCACTTCAATTGCATCACTCATCATGTCATCTAGTGTATTAGATCTCCTTTCTCTCAACAACAAGAAAAAGTCACTGTCAAAAGAATTAGCATATCGAACTTGGGAAGCTCCAGGGGGGGGCTTACTTTGGTAGGAATTGAATTGTAAACTTTCATAAATCTGGTTGAAAACTCTTGTACTGTTTCATTAGGTGATCTCTTTATATTATTATATTGAGTTAGCAACTGGAGAGGATTCTTCTTGTCACTCGACCTTTCAAGGAAAAGTGTTTCAAAGGCTGCAAAATCAGGGATTCTTGTTGTTGGAAGAGCTTTGAACCATTTTCTAACCTCTCCTGAAATACTCTGTGCAAACAATCTTACTTTTGCATCCTCATGATCTACCTCCTCTAGGTCAACAAATTCATTAAACCAATCTAAGTGTTTTCGAGATGAAGCATTTTCCTCAGCATCATATGATCTGATTCTATGATTATAATTTTGAGGTAAATCATGCAACTGGGTAGGCAAGGAAAGAGGAGAAAATCTGGTTGTCATGGCTCTAGGAGGATTTTGAGCTATCTAAACAGTCTGTGTGGGGACAATATGAATGGGAATAGTCTAAATGGGGGCAGTAGGAATCAAAGATTGGAATTTCTTCTCATCAAAGATGATATCATTCAAATTAGATTATGATCTAGATCTAAACAAGGTTTGTTCAAATTTTAAATCAAAGTCAAGTTCATCAATGCTTCTTACCCCGTCTTTGGGAAAAGATAGATTTTTGTCCAGGAAAACAAATGATTTGATTACCTTTTCTTTTATTTTGTGTAATATCTTCTCAGGATCAGACACAGATGATATAGGTTATGGATCAAGGTTCCTTCTAGTGTAAATTCTCTTGGGAGCCAGGGTTTATTATTTTATTTAAAAAAAAACTTTATGCTACTGATCTTATTAAAAGAAGTCACCAGGGTAAAAACAGTTCAGCCAATAAAGGTTTCTGATTCATTATTACCCTCGAGAATCAAATCTAAATATTTTTACTTGTTCTTTCCATGAAAATTTTTGAATTTTATCCCCAACAACGACACGAAAATGTTATCACTGAGTAAATTCTTGGGCTGAAGAAATAATATACAAAGGTAATCTACAAACTAACTTTAAGATTGGAAGATATCCCTTCCAATATAGAGAGGGATCTCTCTAAGACTTGATCTCTTATAGATAAACGTCTTTTGAATTGATGGCTAGGTTTGGATGATTGAGGTAGTTTTTTCAAGGTTTGTTCGAAAGGAGGTTTAGTATCTCTAGGGTTATGGAATCAACCCCTGAAAACAAAAGAAAAACAATGATTGGTAGGTAGAACTCTCAGAGGAACAAAGGCTAAATGAGGTGATGAACATTCAATTTTGACTTTGATTATGAAGGGTGAAAGAGGAACATAAACACACAAAAAAATTAGAGCACCATGAAAGATGAATTCTGACCTTAGTTAAGAATATAAACAAAGTTTAAATCACTTAATTCTAGAGAACCATTCGATGAATTATAGACCCTTAATTATCCAATATAAACAGAATAAAAGTGAAGATGAAAGTAAGTACACAAGAAATACATACAAAGATAAGAGAAAAATCTTCAGATCACCACCATTAGAATATTTTTCATAAAAGTTCAGGACTTCTACATTTGTATTTATATTAGATTCATAAAATTACAATGAAGATCAAAATGTCTATACTTCTGCCAACTCGCCCCTCTTTACATCAAAATAATCAACATATATAGAAAACTAATGCCACACTCGGTTGCTAGGGGTCAAACTACTACATCCTACAATCATGGATCTGGTTTCTTTCAAAGAGAACAACAACTTCTACAAGATTTACTAAAAATAGAAAATCTGATTTTTCCAATCATAACATAGCCACAATATCCTTCACAATCGTAGAGCTTTGAACAAACATTCGACCACGTGGTTGTGGTGAGTCATCAAGTCCATTTAGGGAGTGCCTCAAGTCATCATGTATGCTTCTGGACAACTCTGTCATCCTTGTGTAGCAAATTCTGGTTATTGTTGCGCAAGTGCTCGTTACAACACTTGCATAGCGACTTTGCATAGAAAATGTCCATTCTGTGGTTTCTCGTGCAGATCCAGCTGAAAAAACAAAATGAATGGGAACCATGAATCTTCCTCAAAACTTGTATTCCTTTCATCACATATCCTCCTTTCTTATTAGGTGAGTTTACAACATTTGTGTAGCGAATATCCTCTATGAAAGTGTTGTGTATGACTATTTCTCGGCTAAGACAACAGACTGTGCACAAAAAATATTCACCTTGGTGAAACAACCCTTCATCAACATCAAATATATGTTTTTCACCACTTTAATGATGTGAGCAAAACTTTGACATGGTTCCATATCCAAAAAAGACAAAAATAAGGCTTCCTCATTCATATTTCTGCGACTTCAGCAAGGAGATTTATCATGTCCTTAACTTCTTCATCCAATTTCACTTGTTCTCTTAAATCCTTATTTGTTCTTTTCAATGACAAGTTATGTCTCTTTAAATTTCCCACCTGCCTCAACAAGGATGCATTCGTCTTCAACTTTGACTGAGGATTAGAAAAGGAAGCACGACCATTTTCTCTAGATGGTATGCATTCTTTAAAATGTCTCATGGCTATGTCATCTGATAACCTATTTTTTTCCCTGATCTTAATGATTTCATCTTGAGCTTCTCTTCGATGCTTATTCAACCATATTATCTATGTTTCTCCTTTTGTGGGTGAAGTAGGAGATTGCTAACTTGCTACTCACTTGCCCTATATGTATGGACTACTCTTCCTACTAGAGGACCTTGTTAGAGGTGATGTGGGTTTGGATACAACTGTAGTCTCAGGGATTTTCCTAATCTTCCTTCCCTTTGACATTTCTTTCATAGGACCTGCTTTTCTTTGTGGTGTGTGTGCTTCAAGAGTCTTCTCTATTAGTGTCCTTTTCAAGTCCCTATTCTCCTGGTAGAATTGGGCTATAACATGCTGAGATTTATTGAGTTACTGTTGCACCTATTTGACATCTAAATATTTATCCCCTGGTTTCACTTTCTCCTCATCAATCTCATGGGCTACAAATTCAACAAACTTTGTATGAACTATGGGTATGGGAAACCTCCTAGCAGATTACCTGATGAGTGGTTTATTGGAAGCCTATGTCTCCTTGGGTTCATTAGTGAATTGTATTTTTCATCTTTTCTTCAATACTGGCTGACTGGGTGATGGATTCTCAATCTATTTTCCTTTTCCTCTTTCAATAACGCCTCCTTCTTTCACCCCTGAAATATTAGATGTTGATTTCTCAGCAGACAAGGGGGTATCTCCTTTAGGATCTAGGGAAATGATTGTTGAGGTCAAGAAGGAATCCCAATCCCTGTTTAAATTTATAAGCTCTTCAACCAACAACATATTCACCAAGGAGAAGTGGAACATGCTACTCTTTAGCTGGTCAACCCTGGCTTGGAATTTGTCTACCTTTTTCCTAGGCTTCTATATAGGTAGAAGGGTAAGTTTAGGGGGATTTTCCCTATGAGGTGCATAAGGAGCCTTAGGTGGTATTGATATACCATGATAAACCTACCCTCACAAGTAAAGTATTTCTGGATTACCCTCAAAAGATTCTCATAAGGTTTCAAAACACATTCCCTGGGGATGGTGGCACCAATTTTATGATTTCTATACTTAGGTTTGAGAAAATCAATATAAAACGAAGGATCTAATGGAATACATTTTAACCACTTCTCTCCCTGTATGGGAATATCTATAGTAGCTGATATGGTTTCTTTTGATACTGGAAATGTGACCCCTACAATGGTTATGCTGACACCATTAAATTTTAGAGAAAATTTCTTGGTTAGCTGCACATTATACCCATGAACTCTCTCATAGAATATCATACATCGAGCATGCTCAAAGGACACCTTGTATGTGTAAATTCTAACCTTGTACAATGTCTACTGTAAACAGATATTCAGAAAAGAACAGAAAATATACAATGGGAAATACAAACATTACACAGAGATTTTTCCCCTGGAAACCCAAACCGGGAAAGCTAGCATATATGATATTCATTCATTGTGTTACATTGTTTACAGTACAATATACATATAGGAGCCAGCAGCATCCAAAACCCTAACCCAATGACCTGGATTAGTCCAAAACCCTAATTCCTTAACCGGAAATAGAAAACCATCGACAAAAACCATGTGCCGAAAAAACCCCCCTCTAACCCCCCTGCGCACCCAGCACATACGCTCAGACACTACTACTCATGCAAAGAATATAACGCATACCCAACAATATGTAGGGTTTGAGTTCACAAAAGTGATACCTTGGGGTTCATATATGAAAATGTTTCCTCCCTTTTATTTCTTCTTTCCCTATGAATTCATGGTTCTGTGATGTCTTCCTTGCAAAAGTAACTGCTCAAAGAATAAAAACCTTCACACTTACCTGTTGGACACACCTACCACACTTAGAGGGGGGGGGGTGAATGAGTGTGGGGCTCTTTTTCCCAAAAATTCCCTCTTGCAAAAAAACTCATCAATTAGCATTCAACATTTATTCATTACCCATTGTTGTCATTTATAACCAGTTATATGTGAGCACATATCAGCAACATATATCAGCAATATATCATCAACAAGTCATCACCACAATGAACACAAAGAACA
>SNQJ01S0077611.1:11815-32129 GCA_010110895.2 Picea sitchensis | reverse complement strand
AACTGTGATTACCCCACTCCAATTACTGATGTTTCCTTTGAATATGCCTTTGTCAATGTTGCTGACACTCGTGTTGTTGACACTCGTGTTACTGACACTCGTGTTGCTGACAATCATGTTTCTGACACTCATGTTTCCTCGGTTGATGCTGCCTCTGGTGCTGTCTTTGTCTACACTATCTCTATCAGATTTGCCTTTGTCTTCACTGCTTTTGGTGTTTCCTCTAACAATGGTGCGTCTTTCGATGATTCCTTTGACAAAGCTACCCCGGGTGCTACCCTTGACGCGGTCTCTTATGCTACCTTTCTTTGCGATTCTTCCTGTGAGGCCGAAGCTCACAAATTTATCATTTGTTATCCCTTTGATGCTGGAGTAATGGAAAATTCCCAATTTGCTTCTACACTTTAGCTTCCCTTCCCATATGAAATTCCAAACTGTCGAGGTCCGCTGTGGCTGGCTGCAACAATAAATTAGAAGTTGGCCTTCCAATTTACCTCCTCTACCTATGTTCTTGGTGCATGAATGTCGTGCAAAATCAAGATTTGAGTGTCTTTCAAGCGTTGATGCAACATGTACTGCCTGCATTCGCTTGCGCTGAATCATGGCTGAATTTCGATCAAATTCCTTCACCTCAAGCGAAGTTATGGTGAAGGTGATGCTGTAGGATATAGAAAGAGCGTGGAGCGACGGGTATGACGAGTTCCCATAGAGGAGGAACACATTGAGATCCAATATATCCATTTTTTCGTCCTGCTATGTGCAAGTTCCCACATGCTGGAGGTTGTGAAGGTACAAATCCCCCCCGAGCATGACACTCAGCTTACGATACACTACATCCAACTAAAGTGCCACGTGGATATTAGCGCTAGGTGGAGCGAAGATGGGAGGGGGCTGGGGCATTATGGGGGGGCTAAGAAAAGGTGCCTTCCAAACACTTCCATATGGCCTGGGGACTTTCCAATTGCTAAGTTCTCCTATTCATCCGCTACTGTATTTTTAGCGCGTGGGACATGGTAGAAGGAGAAATAGATTGTGGACATGATTTCTCTGGTCCCGTTGTTCCAGAGTTTATACTTAAGGCTTGAATGCATAAATTCTAGGCATCCAAAAGAGGGTGTATGATATAAAGAAAGGAAAAACAACTCTTAGGGGAAAAGGAGCTATGGCTGGTTTCTGAGTTGTCTTTGTCTAGCTTCCAATTGTTCCTGGATGTTAATATCCTGCTCAATGATTGCCCATGAATGTTCAAGTTCAACCCGGGTGGTAGCATTTTTTAAGATGGTGTTAAAAAGAGTTAAAGCGATACTGGTCTGGTCTCTGAGATCGGGTTCGATATTGGGCAGTCTCGCAATAGGTATTGTCATAGAGGAAAAAAAAGTTTTAAAAATTGCTTCTTTTTCAGGTTGTTGTTTCGATTTTAGATTATGTAAGAAAAATTCCCAAATTTTGAATTAATAGTATAACAGAATCAAAGGTTGTTTCCTGTATTTGAGCTAAAATGAAAACCGTGCATGAAATGAAAGAAAACATAAAGCTGTAAACAATGTGAGGCATCAAACAAGGAAGAATCTCACTTTGTGACATAAGAAGAAAAATACAAGAAGAACTTTAATGAAGCATAAGATATATAAATCTAAGTAATTCACAGGTCTTGTACTTGCTGATAGTCGATACAGAGGAAAAACTATAAACAAATTAGATGAATAAAATAATCAATCACCATAGTAGATGTTTCACTAAATCGTAGCTAAGCATTCATCAAATATATATGAGAGATGATATTAAATATGAAAAAATCAGAGGGACACATAACTCAAACTTGACGGGATATGGAGTCTTTAACTTGCATTTTTATTAATTCTGGCAAATGAAAAATTTCTCTGATACAATCGGCCAAGGAAAAATCCCCCCCTTTGATGTCTCTTTCAAAATGGTATTTATACAAAGAGAATCATCAACCCTAGATGGTTGGTATTCCCCTAATCTCCTACGTGCTAACGGTTACAAAATACAAAATTCAAACCATTTTGCTCGGCTACTTTTTGCATTTTCTACCAGTTGGACAAAAATGAGCACATATGCGTTACTTCATCATTTCTTTGAAACACTTCCTTCGCTCGGTCCCAAACACTCGACNCCATTAGTCCTCATGACAGAGAGCCCATGAGCCACCGACCACAACATGTATCGAAATCTCCCAGGAAGTGCAATCAATACTCAAGCAATTCTTCCCAAAATTTGGAACCAGGATTAAATCCTCCTTGTCTATCAGGGCTCAAAGGAACCATACCTCATATTGGTCTATAAAGTCTCTAAGGAACCAAAACAAGACATCTCAGTCTATTAGGTCTCTAAGGCACTAGACCTCATCTTGGTCTATCGAGGTTCTACGACACCCACTAATACATTGGGCCCATATTCTGGCAATTTAATGACGAATGTTAGTCGCACAAATGTCTCAAGTATGACGAAGCCTTCAACCCACTTTTTTCGCATCTCAAATATCACAAGTGTGACAAACTATGATATTTCAATAGAACTATCATTCATCACAAGAGAGACAGACGTTTCCAACGTACAATTGAAAAACATGCGTCGCAAGATAAAAATTGTAATTGTGTCATAAGATCGACAAACATCCGATGAAATTTCACTACTTTCAGTTACACTTTATGTCATCAATTCATCGTAATATCAACCAATGGTTGTCATAGGTTCATTGTAAGATCAACAAATATATGTCCTAATTTCATTGTAAGATTGACCAACCACCGAAGAATTTAGAGTATGATCCACCAACCACAGACAAACTTTGAGTATGATCGACCAATATTTGAAGCCCTTGTTGTTGTAGGTTTGTCGTACAATCGACCAATTTTCATCATAGGTTTGTCATACAATTGACCAACCACCAACAAACTTTGAGTATGATCAACCAATGTCTGAATCCATTGTCATCGTAGGTTAGTTGTATAATCTACTAATGTTTGTCATAGGTTCATCTTATGATCAACCAACCACTAATGAACTCTGATTATATTGTGTTGCAAGATTGACATACTTCCGATGAAATTGTAGTAATTCCGATGGTAGTGGATTCGTACATCCAACAATAGTGTAGTCGCACTTTCGACGCACTCCCAGAAGTTCATCGAACTTCCAACGATGTTTTTAGTTAATAAAAAAAAATACATTTGTTAATTTTGTGCAATGGTGTGCCATGTATACATGGGAAAAGACTTGGGCATTTGTAACAACTAGGCAATGCTCGCCAAGAAGACAAAGGGTAGCATGAATGTCCTATAATTAACTATTAAAATCAAAGGTTAAAGTTGACAATGTCAAAAACTATCAAAACCTAGTCGTTATACTAATCTACTACTCTATTCTACTTTTATCATTTCTCCTAGTTTACATGGAAAACATCCTCGCTTTCCTCCCAATTTACAAAACACCACACTAACCAAGTTAAAAAAATAGTTTATAAGAGTGTTGTGTTATGTATACATAGACACATACTTGGGTGTCTGTAATGGTTGGTAAATGATCGCTAAGAAAACAAAAGGTGGCATGAATGTCCTTGTTGCCTGGAATGGAGATGCATGTGATGAATTCAAATTGAACAGGAAATATGGTGCGAGTTCGAGTGAAGATGCATGAGATGATATTGTAGAACTAAATATCAATATTTTCTTAATCAAATGCTACCTCTATAGCAATAACGACATTGGATATACCCTTTGTGATCAACATCTTGTTATCTACATATTCATTGATCATAGCTTCGTTATCTTCCATTTAATATAAGTAGAAGTGTTTAGGCCATTTATAGAATCAAATGAATCAAGGTCATGTAGGACAACCTCTAGACTTGAGCCACTCATTACACTTAGAAGCTTCCCTTTTGTTTCAAATTATTCATTTATAGTAGAATAAACTTGGTCATTATGGCTTGTCCCAGCCTCTTCTTGTACAAAAGAAGTAGAGGAGGCTATTTGATCATCATGGAGCTCCAAATTTTTCTCCTTTGGTCCCATTCTATTGTATTTTGTTTGTGGTATTGGAGAGATATAACTGGTCACTTCACCTTCAAAACTACCTACTTCCTCTAGTGGTAATTCCAAATGAGGTAGCTTCCCATCTATGTAGTATTTCCAAGTTTATCAGGATATGCATGTCTCCTATGACAAGCCTCATGTCCCAAGATATCCCCATGACTAAGAATATATCCTTATTAACTCAAATTCTACAAGGGGGTTGTCTTATGGTTCATATTTTTAGGTTTAGGTAAAAAATATTACACAAATATTCTCCAAATTACTTTTAGAATCCCAATCAACTATAACTTCTATTTATCCCTTATGATTAGTTAACTTATCAATTGAAAACATGATTGATGAAACCATTTCACACCTTGATCATGAAAATTTGGCAAAAACTAGAGAAATATAATCACACAACATGAGTCTATAAGAAATTAAAAGTGTCTGAAAATGGTTGGTGTTTCCTAGTGTTGATGTGACACTAGTTCTCTTTTTTCCAACCAATACATTTATTATATATATTTTCTTCGCATTAAAGAGATAACAAACCCAACAACCATTCACCTAGAACCAAAATATATCACATCAATTTTACTAATGAAGACATCACTCTCATCAAATTTTGAATCAAAATTTGAAGATTGATTCAACGTATTAGGCAATGCTACTTGTTAGTTTCAATCAAATCTTTCTCGATCATTGAAATTACTTCTACCTCTTTTTGTAAATGACCCAAAATATCTTCTTAGCATATATTATGATGTCTCTAGTAGAAACACCTAATTTGTGTAACTCTATAGATTCTCTATGCAACTTGTTGAATGGCTTGTATGCTCTTTCCAATCCCGAGCTTCAAATCTTTGCTCATGCCCCTAATTTTTGGCATAGTCTATTTTATATGTTATAACCTCTAATTCTTTAGCTAAGAGTTGTTTAAATCCCTTGATAGCATCCTTCTGGTCCATTATGTTTTCATTATGCTTGAGTGTGTACATAATGTGCAAATATAGAGTTGTGTGTTGTGTAACTTGGAATGGACTAAAATTGCGGGTCAAATATAATCTTTGGTAAGACTTAAGAATTTTACTTTGATAAATTTCCATTTAATATCTAAATAAAATGGGGTATCTTTCATTGTACATGCATAGTCGCTTTGAACTTGCACCAGATTTTTAACCCACTAGATTATGATTTGTCATAAACGTTCCATGCACAATCAATATTGTAAAAACCAAAATCAATGTATTGAGAACCCTTTTTGTCAATGTATGAAAATCATCACTAAGGTAGGAGCGACCTTTTGGAGAAAGATAAACACCAACACCATATGATGGGCCAGTATTATGTGTGCTACTCTTGCTAAAAACCATGAAGTGTGATTGTTCATGCACATTTGGTGGGAATTTCATGCCAAGCATTCCTAACCTTCGTGTTACCACTAGACATTCTAGTTATTTCACCCTACCTCTGCAAATCCTACAATCAAGTTTGGCCCATCACACTTGTATTGGTATTTCAATATATACCAATAACAATGGTTGCAACTGGTTGAAACTAGAAAGAAAATGGTTCTACATTGTCACACACTCTTCATTACCATTTTCCAATTTTATTAATCTGTCACCCAACAATTTATATTTAGTAGCTTCCAAACTTGTACACTATTTGGATTCCAACAATTCATATTTAGGAGCTTCCAAACTTGCACACTATGTAAAACACCCATTTATGAAATATAACTAAAAATACATTTTTTGGTTACAATTAATTATGTTCAATAAATTTTAAACATGGTTGCAACATGCATCCCATGATCCATGCATATGTCTTACATATTATCTTCAATCTCATAAAGTCATACAACACCATCATGACTTGAATAAGATTTAAATGCCAACTTAGAAACATACATATATGCACAACTGATCAAAATTAATGAATATTAGTCTCTAATAATATTGAAACAATTTCCATCACAATATAATCATCCCAATATGGTCAATAAGATGTATGTGGGTGTGAGAATTTGCAAAACCAAAGAGAATTATATAATGTGCACCAACATGTAGACATGCATGTACTCAATAAATGATTTTAAACTTTATATATGTGGTTTTTCTTTTGGAGAGGAAAAATCATGTGTTTCAAATCGAAGTGAGAACAATATTCCAATATACACATTTTCAAAGTTTAAATGGAGTCTTATGATGGTGGCTTATACGATTATGTAATAAAAACTATTATTCCCCATTTTCTAAAAAAGGGTAACTAAATTGCAATTATTTTGGGCATACAAGTATGCTAAAAAGTAGAGAAATGTCAAGTCTGGGAAGATGGTATGGAAATCCATGAAAACATTTACCCCATCAGTAGTTATAAAAGAGGATTTTCGCTTAGCAAACCAAAGCACAATTAACCATACATGAAAATTTTGAATGCAAGCTTCAATCAAAAGAAGAAATTGGCCACACCGAAAATATAAAGAATTGTTTTGCGGAAGATTATGATACAAAGGTTGAGGAATCTAAAATCCTACCTTCCATCCATCTCAAGCTAAATGAAAAATGCAATTTCCTCAATGAACTCTAATGCAAACAATGATTGCATATCCCCGCATAGATCTTGTTAGCACATGAAATGTTTATGAGTAAAAAATTATGATCTTAGTCCATGTAAGAGTTTTGGTGTCATGATAATGTTCATCATCATGAAAGAAATAGGGGTCAGCATTGGTCACACCCTTGGTCTTAAACTTATCATTATCATGTGTCTTGTCTCAAAAGGATGTACAAAAGGTTCCATTATGTCATTTTCAACAGTTTGAAGGTCAAGTCATGTGTCCAATTTACTTGTTGCAAACTCACCTGAAAGTTCGCATTGTATCAAGAAGTACCTTATGCACTAATCTCTCATCATTGTAACTTGAAAATGTGTCAATGGAAATCTCATTGTTTTCATCACATTCAATGCATCATGTTCTTCGATTTGGTTTCAAGGAACAATTCTAACAGTTTGAATGAAGTGTGCTGCCATAGTTTTGAAATTTGGCATTGTGAACTGGTTGTAGCAGATGAACGAAGATTAGATGCTTCCAACTAAGTCCCAGTATAGTTCCTTAGACACCAGCTAAAGTTACAGATACACCAGGTACCTCTTTGGTGATTTTGTGTCGTTTGAGGATTGATCGAACTTGATACTTATATATATATTGTTTGCACTACAAACAATTACATATTACTCATGCTGCAAACTCTTTGCACCAATTAAATCCCACAACATTGTATCCTAAACCCTGGACATTTTCAAGTTTGTTATACCAAAGGATCAATTTACAATTTCCTCTTGCAATAGTAACCTTATCCACTATATTACTATGCACTGCAAACTGTGGGTGCAGACTGTGAGCTATAAACTGTGTGTTGCAGACTATGCGTTGCAAAATTGGTGTTGCAAACCCTCTGTTTTCTGATAAATCAAACCCTCCTCAACTGAGATTCATCTAGGTCTGCGGTTTTAACCTATCAAACTCATTTTTCTCCTCAAACGTGGGAAGTCTTGGAAGCCTATCATAAAAACCTAGTTCAACTCGCGCTGCAAACTAACGCTGCAAACTTAACAAATGCATTGCAAACCCTCTGTTTTACACAGAGTTGCTTCAATTTACTCTTGTATGTAGTCTCATCCAAGTTGGATTTATGTTTTTCTTTTCTCACCTCCTACTTTCAGCCTGTTCATCCTCACAATGTTGCTATGCATGAATATTTTATTCAAGTAAACCCTAAGTTGTGCCATTTCTATCAAAAACCCTATTTTCCTGTTTTTATCATGTATCTAATAACAAGTTGTTATAAGAGGGTAAAGGGTTTTCAAAACAAGCTATCATGGACATTTATCAAGGTAAGAATTTTCAAAAAGGGGGAGAGATCGTCAGGGTTGAGCCACATGACATGTAACTTATCAATTCAGAACCATTTTTCAAGGAAGTATTCCAGAGGGTGGTTTGCTTGAATTTTTGTGAGAAAATGCAAAGAGGACATCCTGAAGAAGCACTAGGAAAATATTAATACAAGATATTATGTTTACATCAACATCATTTTTCCATGGTTCACTTTATTTCACATACTTATAACTTGAGTAATGATTTTTGTCTTAAACTGAGGTTACCATATTCATATGACTTCTGTAAAAGGTTACTTCTATTTCAAAAGATTGTAGCAGGTTCTGGAAGGATTTCCCAGCTTGTTGTGCAAGTTTTTAAAGTCAAAATAATTTTTGAATGTAAAAATGCACCTACAGGAAATTTTGCAGCGCGTGCTGTCAAAGGCACTGTGAACTAGTAATTTGGTACAATTTGTAGCAAATTCCTACACAACAAAGTTATTTTTTCATCATAACTTTTAAATTCTAATCTAGGTTCTTCTGAATTATTTTGTGGATATGAATCATAATATTATGGTCCTGCTAATCAAAAATCAACCTGACCCCATTTGTCATTTGGGAGAAAGGTTGAAATCATCATCTACAGGAAAGTTTGCAGCGAATCCTGAAATTGCGTTGCAAACTCTAATAGTTTGATAAATCTGAGTTGTAGGAGGGTTTCCACCTATTTGATGAGGTTTGAATGGTTTCCTAGGAGGTAGTTGGACATGAGGGACATGTGCTCTATCACCAGATCAAGCAGTATGACCTATTTCAAAAAACATTTATCACAATAGACAAGATCCAAAAAGTAGGAGCTAGGTGGATTTTATGTTTCACCTTGTTGTAACAACTCCTAGAGAAAGGGAATCCAATGCAACAATTTGGGATTCGAGATATTTAGAGTAGGAAGGATCGATACATTATATATAGTAGTGGTTTTTTTGAGGAAAGGGTTGTATTCATGATCCAAGAGAGGAGAGAGCTCGAGGAACAATTTAGTTTCTTATTTGTAAGCCTTAGGGCCTGTTTGTAATCAACATTTCTGCCATTAAAGATTTATCAGAGTTGTTTATCAGATTGTAGTATTTTTTTCCATTTCGCTTGTCATCCTCTTGCTTGAATATATTGCAGGTTTTGAGGATCATAGTTTCCATTGATTTATGGATTCATGAACAACAAAGGATCTGTTGTAGCTTGCCCATTAAATCATTTTTTATTGTTTAAGCAATCTTTAATTTGTTTGCAGAAAGGATATATGTATGATGGATGTTCTTCCTTTTGTCATATTCTCTATGCTTCTACCTAAAATTATATAAAACATTTATCTGGTATATAGTTTAATTTCCTTTGATATGTAGGACATTATGACTCCATGCCCAATGGAATGCCTCTGCAGACATTTTGTTGCCCTCTCCCTTTCTTACTTGGTCTTGTCGATCCACTCAAGTACAAAATGTTTTTAATCATTTATATTTTGATGGGTACTCGGATTGTTATTAAATAAGTCTAATAACAACTCCCGATGCGAATATTTTTGGCGTCATTGTCGGGGATGAAGTTGAAGATCTTCCATGGGTTGTATGACATAGATTACTACCAGTTCTTGATGGTGAGAAAGGATTGGTGACATAACATACTGCAATTTTTCACCATGGAAACTACACACATTTGAAGAAACTTGTTGGTGATTCAGATCAAGTTATAGGACTCCACTAAGGAACGAGATCGAACAAAAAATGGAAGGAAGACATAGGAAGTCCAAGTATCAAGATATAAGTTTTCTTCAAGAGATTGTATTATTTTTTATTAGTTCTTTCATGTCCTTTCCTTCATATATAAAGAGAATCATCATTTTCTTTATTTACTTTGATGACCATGAGCCTACTATTGTATACCCTTCTTTGAAAGATGAAGGTTTGCATTCTTCTTACACAGTTTATGTTGACCCTAGTCCTTCATCTGAAACATATGAGAACAATTTTTGTATTCAAATCCTTTATGAACATGATCAACCTTGTAACCATGTGAATGATACAATTGATTCACCACCTTCTCTGATCATCGTACCATATTCTACCACCACTACTGGAATTTGCAATAAATCCATTGAACCTCACTTTCAGTCGACTGATGTTCAGTCTAGAAAAAGAGAAAAAAAGTTTAAACCCTTAAAAAAGCCATCTACTCTTCATCCTTACCCTCCCAAGTTTTTAGAATATATACCTCTTTTTGTTGGAGAAGATCATATTATAGTTGAGAAGCATTTGGGAGCTTTTCATAATGTCATTGACAATTTCGAAATCATGCATGAGGATGTTGTTATGAGGTTATTTTGCAAATATTTGGTTAGAGATGTTGCTTTGTGGTTTAAAAATCTAGAGTTTGGTTTCATTGGTTCATGAGATGAGTTATTTGGTGCATTTTCAAGGCGTTGGAGAGAGAAAAAATCTCTTGACCAGTACTTTGTTGAGTTTTATGATTTGAAAAGAGGGGAGGATGAAGCTCTTGCTATTTTCAACAGGAGATTTTATAGTTTTTATTGCAGCATGCCTTTAGATATCCGACCTCCTCAAGTTGTTGCTAGACTGTGTTATGTAACAACTCTTGATCCATTTTTTTCTCTTCTTCACCTAGAAAGGAGGTCTGTCACCTTGCAACAAATGTTCATTTATGCTCAAGAGGTTGAGGACAATCTCAAAGCCTGTAGAAAATTTTCAAATCAAGTTAAGGATGAGGAGTGCAATGCAAACATAGATGACAGTGAACATGAACAAGAAGGGTGCCATGAGAAGGAGTTGGCAGAGCAGCCAGTTGAGGAGCAAGATGCTATCTCTAATTTTTTTATTTATGATCTTCAAGAATCCTTTTTTTTACCTGTATATGATGAGTACGATAACTATGATGAGGATGATTTCCAAAAAACATCAGAAATATCCTTTCATCTAGAAAATGATTCTTTTCAGCAGTCTTATGAAAGCATTCAACCCATTTATGACAGTTATGACCTTTATCATAGGGAAAATTGTGACTTAGATGGAGGTAAATCATTTCCCTTATGTTTTTCTTCATTTAAGCTTTTGAAAGAAATTTTTGAAGTTGCTTATAGAGCAGAAAGAGTTGAGCTGCAAAATCACACAAGTTTTTTAGAACATATTGATAAAATTATAAGTCAACAACAACCTTTCCATGTTCTTAGTGATCCTATGGTTCTCTATATAGATAATTTTATTGAGGTTGAAATGAATGATAAGGAAAATAATCATACTATTTCCATTTATTCTGAGAATGATCTTGCATTTGAAAACTTAGAACAAGAAAAATCAGCATTTGAAGAAAATGATATAGTGAAGTAAGAAGCTTGTATGTTACTCTATACTTGTGAACAAGAAGGAACTATAGACACATCCCATCCTTTCCTTTTTATCGATCAACAAGTGGCATTCGCACATATTCTTCAATATCTTTTTGCATTTATGTTGGAAACATCAGAGAAAGAGACCTTTATGAGTTACCTAGAATCAATTAATGGAATTGGTTCCTTAAGTGGATGATTTTTCATATTGGATTTAATTTTTATTTTGAATTTCCATTAAGCAGGGTTATGCAAGGAATTCAATCAGTAGACAAGGTCCTTGCATGGTTGCACTGCATTTTTTATTTCACTTGATCAAGCATCTTAGAAGTCGGGTTAGAAGTAGAGGAATAAGCTCATCATACGATCATTTTTGTTTCTTTTAGTTTCTTGTTTTGCAGTAGATCAACAATAAGACTCCATATCCTAATGGATAAGGCATTGTAACTGCAATGTTCTTGGAAACTCACAGCGAGCATGCCATCCCTTGTGGAGCCAATGTTAGCGCATGAAATGTTCAGGAGTAAACAATTATGACCTTAGTCCATGTAAGAGTCTTGGTTTCATGATAGTGTTCATCATCATGAAATAAAAAGGGGTCAACATTGGTCACATGCGCCCTTGATCTTAAAGGATTTCCCAGCTTTTTTTGCAAGTTTTTAAAGTCAAAATAAATTTTGAATGTAAAAACGCACCTACAGGAAAGTTCACAGTGCGTGCTGTCAAAGGCGCCATGAACTGGTAACTTGGAACAGTTTGTAGCAAATTAGTACACAACAGAGTCATTTTTTCATCATAACTTTTAAATTATGATCTGGGTTCTTCTGAAATTTTTTGTGGAGACGAATCATAATATTATGGACTTTCTAATAAAAAATCAACCTAACCCCATTCATCATTTGGGAGAAAAGTTGAAATCATCATCTACAGGAAAGTTTGCAGCAAATCCTGAAATTGCGTTGCAAACTCTAATAGTTTGATAAATCCGACCTATAGGAGGGTTTCCACCCATATGAGGAGGTTTGAATGGTTTCTTAGGAGGTAGTTGGACATGAGGGACATGTGTTCTATCACCAGATCAAGTAGTATGACCTTTTTCAAAATGCATTTATCACAATAGACAAGATCCAAAAAAGTAGGAGCTAGGTGGATTTTATGTTTCACCTTGTTGTAACAGCTCCTAGAGAAAGGGAATCCAATGCAACCACTTGGGATTCGAGCTATTTAGACTAGGAAGGATTGATACACTATATATAGCAGTGGTTTTGTTGAGGAAAGGGTTGTATTCATGATCCAAGAGAGGATAGAGCTCGAGGAGCAGTTTAGTTTCTTATTTATAAGTCTAAGGGCTTGTTTGTAATCAACATTTCTGCCATTAAAGATTTATGAGAGTTGTTTATCAGATTGTATTATTTATTTTCCATTTCCCTTGTCATCCTCTTTCTTGAATATATTGCAGTTTTTGAGGATCATAGTTTCCATTGATTGATGGATTCATGAACAACAGAGGATCCATTGTAGCTTGCCCATTACATCATTTTTTATTGTTTAAGCAATCTTTAATCTGTTTTCAGAAAGGATATATGTACGATGGATGTTCTTCCTTTAGTCATATTCTCTATGCTTCTACCCAAAATTATATAAAACCTTTATCTGGTATATATTTTGATTATCTTTGATCTGTAGGATGTTAGGACTCCATGCCCAATGGAATTCCTTTGCAGACATTTTGTTGCCCTCTCCTTTTCTTACTCAGTCTTGTCGATCCACTCAAGTACAATTTTTTTTTAATCATTTATATTCTGATGGGTACTGGGATTGTTATTAAAGAAGTCTACGAACAACTCTTGGTGCTAATATTTTTGGTGTCGTTGTCGGGGACGAAGGTTAAGATCGTCCCTGGGCTGTATGACACAGATTACTACCAGTTCTTGATGGTGAGAAAGGATTGGTGACATAACAAACTGCAATTTTTCACCACGGAAACTCCACACATTTGAAGAAACATGTTGGTGATTCAAATCAAGTTATAGGACTCCACTGAGGAATGATCTCGAACAAAAAATGGAAGGAAGACACATGAAGTCCAAGTATCAAGATATAAGTTTTCTTCAAGAGCTCATATTTTTTTTATCAGTTTTTTCCTATCCTTTCCTTCATATATCAAGAGAATCATCATTTGATTTATTTACTTTGATGACCATAACCCTACTAATATATACCCCTCTTTTAAAGAAGAAGGTTTGCATTCTTCTTACACAGTTGATGTCGACCCTAGTCCTTCATCTGAAACATATGAGAACATTTTTTTAATTCAAATCCTTCCTGAACATGATCAACCCTGTAACCATGTGAATGATAGAATTGATTCACCACCTTCTCTGATCATAGTACCATATTCTACCACCACTACTAGAATTTGCAATAAATCCATTGAACCTCACTTTCATTCTACTGATGTTCAGTCCATAAAAAGAAAAAAAATGTTTAAAACCTTAAAATTGTCATCTACTCTTCATCCTTACCCTCCCAAGTTTTTAGAATATATTCCTCTTTTTGTTGGAGAAGATCATATTATAGTTGAGAAGCATTTGGGATCTTTTCATAATGTCATTGACAATTTCGAAATCATGCATGAGGATGTTGTTATGAGGCTATTTTCCAAATATTTGGTTAGAGATGTTTCTTTGTGGTTTAAAAATCTAGAGGTCGGTTCCATTAGTTCATGGGATGAGTTGTTTGGTGCATTTTCAAGGCACTGGAGAGAGAACAAATCTCTTGAATAGTACTTTGCTGAGTTTTATGATTTGAAAAGAGGGGAGGATGAAGCTCTTGCTATTTTCAATAAGAGATTTTATAGTTTTTATTGCAGCATGCCTTTAGATATCTGACCTCCTCAAGATGCTACTAGACTATGTTATGTAACAGCTCTTGATCCAAATATTTCTCTTCTTCACCTAGAAAGGAGGTTTGTCACCTTGTAGCAAATGTTCATTGATGATCAAGAGGTTGAGGACAATCTCAAATCATGTAGAAAATTTTCAAATCAAGTTAAGGATGAGGATTGCAATGTAGACATAGCTGAGAGTGATGATGAACAAGAAGGATGTCATGAGAAGGAGTTGGCAGAGCAACCTGTTGAGGAGAAAAATGTTGTCTCTAATTTTTTATTTATGATCTTCAAGAATCCTTTTGTTTACTTGTATATGATGAGTACGATAACTATGATGAGGATGATTTCCAAAAAAAATCAGAAATATCCTTTCATCTAGAAAATGATTCTTTTCAACGGTCTTATGAAAGCATTCAGCCCATTTATGACAGTTATGACCCCTATCATAGGGAAACTTGTGAGTTAGATTGAGGTAAGTAATTTCCCTTATGTTTTTCTTCATTTAATCTTTTGAAAGAAATGTTTGAAGTTGCTTATAGAGCGGAAAGAGTTGAGGTGCAAAATCACACAAGTTTTTTGGAACATAATGATAAAATTATAAGTCAACAATAACTTTTCCATGTTCTTAGTGATCCTATGGTTCTCTATATAAAGAATTTTATTAAGGTTGAAATGAATGATAAGAAAAATAATCATACTATTTCCATTTATTCTGAGAATGATCTTTCATTTGAAAACTTAGATCAAGAAAAATAAACATTTGAAGAAAAGGATACAGTGAATAAATAAGCTTGTATGTTACTCTATACTTGTGAACAAGAAGAAACTATAGACACAACCTGTCCTTTCCTTTTTATCGATCAAAAAGTGGTATTCACACATATTCTTCAAGATCCTTTTGCATTTCTATTGGAAACATCAGAGAAAGAGACATTTATGAGTTGCCTAGAATCAGTTAGTGGAATTGGTTCTTTAAGTGGATGAGTTTTCAGATTGGATTTAATTTTTAGTTTGAACTTCCATTAAGCAGGGTTATGCAAGGAATTCAATCAGTAGACAAGGCCCTTCCATGGTTTCACTGTATTTTTTATTTCACCTGATCAAGCATCTCAGAGATCAAGTTAGAAGTAGGGGAATAAGCTAATCATACGATCATTTTTGTTTCTTGTTTTGCACTAGATCAACAATAAGACTCCATATCCCAATGGATAAGGCACTGGAACTTCAATGTTCTTGGAAAATCACAGGGAGCATGCCATCCCTTGTGGAGCCAATGTTAGCACTTGAAATGTTCAGGAGTAAAAAATTATGACCTTAGTCCATGTAAGAGTCTTGGTTTAATGATAGTGTTCTTCATCATGAAAGAAATAGGGGTCAACATTTGTCACACCCTTGGTCTTAAAGGATTTCCCATCTTGTTTTGCAAGTTTTTAAAGTCAAAATAAATTTTTAATGTAAAAACGCACCTACAGGAAATTTCGCAGTGTGTGTTGTCAAAGGCGCTGGGAACTAGTAATATGGGACAACTTGTAGCAAATTAGTACACAACAAAGACATTTTTTCATCATAACTTTTAAATTACGATCTGGGTTCTTGTAAAATTGTTTGTGGAGATGAATCATAATATTATGCACCTGCTAACCAAAAATCAACCTGACCCCATTCGTCATTTGGGAGAAACGTTGAAATCATCATCTACAAGAAAGTTTGTAGAGAATCCTGAAATTGCGCCGCAAACTCTAACAGTTTGATAAATCCGACTTGTAGGAGGGTTGCCACCTTTCTGAGGAGGTTTGAATGGTTTCCTAGGAGGTATTTGGACATGACAGACATGTTTTCCACCACCAGATCAAGTAGTATGACCTGTTTCAAAATGCATTTATCACAATAAACAAGATCCAAAAAAGTAGGAGCTAGGTGGATTTTATGTTTCACCTTGTTGTAACAACTCCTAGAGAAAGGGAATCCAATGCAACCACTTGGGATTTGACCTATTTAGAGTAGGAAGGATTCATACACTATATATAGAAGTGGTTTTGTTGAGGAAAGGGTTGTATTCATGATCCAAGAGAGGAGAGAGATGGAGGAGTAGTGTAGTTGCTTATTTGTAAACCCGAGGGCCTATTTGTAATCAACATTTCTGCCATTAAATATTTATGAGAGTTGTTTATCAGATTGTAGTATTTTTTTTTCCATTTCCCTTGCCATCCTCTTGCTTGAATATATTGCAGGTTTTGAGGATCATATATCCCGTTGATTGATAGATTCATGAACAACAAAGGATCTATTGTAGCTTGACCATCAAATCATTTTTTATTGTTTAAGCAATCTTTAATCTGTTTGTTGAAAGGATATATGTACAATGGATGTTCTTCCTTTTGTCATATTCTCTATGCTTATACCTAAAATTATATAAAACCTTTATCTGGTATATAGTTTAATTTCCTTTGATCTGTAGGATGTTATGACTCCGTTGAACACTCAACACACCCTAAAAAAGCCTATGTCAAATTTTACTTTTTTGGGTACCACTTGATATTTTGCACTGTCTGATTCATCTTCATTATGGAAAATGTTGCCTTTTCTTATCATTTTGTTTCTCACTTAAGTATCTCAAAGTTTGCTTGAACATGCGAAAACCCATAGCTTAAAAAAACTAACATTTAATTAAAGAATCGACAACCAACACTTTTCCCTGACGCAATCAAAGATCCAGCATTGGGAAGAATTAAAGATGAAAGAAAATCACTTGAGAAAAACACAGTCACGGAGCGTTGATCCTTATCGGCGTTGGTAAAATGAATTTTTCGTTCGTGACATGCATCACACAAGGATATCGTCGATGACCAATCCCTTCAACATTAGTAAAAGGCTAAAAGAGTAAGCATTAACGTAGAAATAAAGGCTTCGTCGATAGTCGATCCCCGATACCTTTTGGCATTGATGATTTTTAGAAAGCTAGTTCATAGGGAACGTGATAAGTTGATCCCCAATCGTCGATATTTGATACCTTTTTTGGCATCAGCAGTCCTAGGTTTAGCTTAGATCGCACATTTTGAACAAAGTCCTGAGCCTGACTATTACCCGCGAGCTAAGTCACCGGTATACGATGTCATATGTCCCAAACTAGTTGTGCCATGACAGTACCACTGAGCATGAATTTTGGGCTAACTTAGAGGAAATATGGTTTGTTCGAATAACACAAACTAGAGGGCATTGTGCAGCAAATCCCAAGTTTTAAAGTACATTCCAAATAAGACAAGAAAAGATATGGAAAAAACACATAAGGAATTCATATACAAACAAGAAGATAATACATTCAATTGTTATAACTAGAAGCCTTCCATCAGTGTCTCATGACTTTTACATTATATGTTGAACGAGCTCAAAGTACATACAACAGACGTTCTCGACACTATGGGGCCAACCAATCTAGGTTACCTTGAAAACTTGAGATTTATAGGTAAAGGAGTTGCTTGGTTACCCCACTCTCTAGTTGTTATCCCTAGAATCTAAGAAACGAGTTTTATTTTCTTCCGACACCCTTTGTGCTTCGTGCAACTGCACAATTCTATCCTGCGCTCACCGGAACTGCCTTTTGAGCCACTTCATGTTCCCATCACGACCTTCCGATGATGACACCTCAAGGGTTTTTTCCGCCAACTGTCATCTTAATTATTTGTTTTCTTGATAGAGTTCAGCGAGCGAGATTTGTGCATGTTCCAGCTGCTGAGTCGGTCATCGAATGTTATCGCCCATGGCATCCGTTCTCCTCATCCTACTCCCACTTTCCCAACAAATTCCTTCGACGGGATCCAGCCAAATAGCGCACATAAGTAGTTTTTCGACGATCGATCTTCGGTGTGGCTCACTTAAGACCTGGGTCTCCCCAACTTCCTTTTTCTTCCTTGGCCTGCCCCTTTTCCGAGGCATCCACTGTGAGGGAGACATGTCTTCCAATGATATCCTCGTCGGTGTGAATTCTTCTACGTCAGCCTTCGCAAACTGCAATATCATTGTTTCCTCACACAGATGGAAATTCCCCTTTGAAACCTTGAGGTCGCCCGCTGCAAATAAGAACGAATCCCAGTCTCGTTGGGGCTCTAGCCTAGCACTTCGCGTGCCCTTTATTATGTTGTGAGAGGTTCCCATGGTACAACATGTATTTTTCATACGCAGGGAATTTGGGGGAGGCCTGAAGTAGAAAAAAAAACTTGATTAGTCTGGGATCACGAGACAAACTGCCAACAATGCATAAGCTTGGCTGGTGAGTGGAATGCATGCAGAACAATCCGGAACTTATAAAAAAGCGTGCAGTGAGTGGAAACGTGTCGCAGAACACTGAATTGATGGAAACTAGATGTTTTGAAGCAAACTAAATATTTTACATGGCACATCCGTGTGACGGGTACGTTTCGGGGCGTGTGAGGTACGACCGTTAAGATCTGCAGAGCCTATTATGATGGGAGCACCATGATTTATTATCTTTTAAGCCTTCATGATGACCTAATAATGGTCGATGCACTTACCAACATGACTTTTGTTTAGGCAACTGGCCTTGATCTAAAACCTTAACGACTTCCCTTATGGCAGAATCCAACCCTTTTGGAACATACTCGTACTTTCGACACATGTTTGGCCCTGACATCCTTTCCCAACTCTAAGGGCCAATCGGCCACTCGTATAAATTCAACTTTCATTTTCTTCCGTACCTGACCTTTCCATGTTGTGGCATGCAGATGTAACCCACTCTCACTAGAGAAAAATGACGGTGCTAACAGAAGAGGGGAGGGTGAGTAGTTCGAAAGATTGCAGGGATCACGTAAGTATCAAATAACCAGGTTAGAAAGATTTATAGGTACGTACCAGTCTGTATTCTTCACATTTACACTTTATACATATGTTTTTACTAGGTGGTTCTATACGCAGTCTCTAAATGATTTTAATTTCAATTTCAAGAAAGATGCCCCCAAGTGCTGAGAAAGAACGGCTTGAGAACCTCGTCGGAAGATTCAAGAAAATAAGTCAAGCGCGAAAGGAGCTAAGTCAAAATTAACAAAAGTAGTGGAAGATATCGAAATCCTAGAGTTCGGCACGCCTTGCGACCCCTGTCAATTGGTGCAGCAAATCAAGTTTCATGCCAAGCAATATTCATCATGGGTCGAAAGACTGGCAAAGGTGACTGACACAACGCTAAGGCAGGTGCAACAATTTATGGAACACCTGATCAAAACTCGGGCTATGCTACAACAGTTAAGTGCCAATCTAGTCAAGTATCGGGCCCATGTAGTGGAGATCAGAGAAATTTAGGCAGCCTCGATGGAACAACACAGATTTCCATACGCCCACACTTGTGAGGAGTTGTTCATCAATTGGTCAGAATACGAGAAGAATCACCCGTTCAAAGTGATACCTTGAGATGACTGTTAGAAAATTGTTAGGAGAGAACACCACGTGGCGAATTTTGTCTTACTTATCTACACTTAGCCGTTATTTTTAGTTGAATTTTATGTTATAAATAAGTGCATCGACCAATTAGTTAAGGGCCGATGGTTTTTGCAAGAAACTCTCTTTTTCTGGTTTGTTAAGAATTATTTTGGAGCTACCCGTAATTGAGAAGTCCTTCTGGACCAAAGACAAGTGTTATTTTCATCAAATGCATGTATGATTGGGCGTGGAAAATAACTATTTCCTATCTTGTCTCATGAATGGATGTTGTAACAAGTAAGAGCAATTGAATCTATTGTTAAGTTATCTAATGCAATGTTTTACAGTTCTTTTCTTTAATGATGAAGATGAATCGTTGTGTTGTTATGTGATGGATGATTAGAGTAGGTGAATTATTTTATTTGCCATTATTTATCGCATATGTGTTTTATTTCTAATAATTAAGTGTCTCAGACAGTAATTGCATGCTCATATGGTCAACGTATTAGTACTAGGCCTGTGATATAAAATTGTCGTTTGCATGCTTGAGTAGCGGGTTATCCCAAGCTCAGCCTCTTCTCCAGTAGTTAAACTTATTCATGTTTTGTTATCTAGTTGGTTTATACCAGCTCACATCTTATATTGGTCCCACCTAAGAGAAAATACAAAAAAGAGAAA
>SNQJ01S0077610.1:36428-47327 GCA_010110895.2 Picea sitchensis | reverse complement strand
AGAACACTAGAGCGAAGCGGGAGAAACAAAGACCATAGGAAGAGACAATAAGGTATGTTCTTTGTTCTTGCCTCCTATTTAATTCAATGGTTAGAATCTAGGGAAAGAGTCATGTTCTGTCTTTCTTTGTTCTAGATCCAAGTGGATCTAGGGAGATCGGTTTGTGTCCGCACTTACGAATTTATCCAATAACAGTCAGGGAGTTGTCTTAAGGTAGGAAATAGTTAGGAAGTAGATCATTTATGAACCTTGGCATTAGTTTGGTGGCGGGGGGAATTTAAGACAATAGATAAGAACCTGCACATCTGTTATAGCAGGTTCCCCCAAACCCAATGACAGTTTATTTTTTTCTTTCATGAACAAACCTAGGGACCCAAAGGGAAGATACATTAAAACCAAACCAAACCTTTCGACCAAGGTTCCTTCTAACCTTTTTGGAGGAAGGAACACTCCACCCATAAAATTCTTAGATCGATACTGGAATGTAAGGGTTATCTCAAACCAAAGAGATAAAGCAGTCTCTGAAGAGACCAAAACAGGGAGGACTATAGAGAAAAAAATTGAAGCATGAATAATAGTGGGACAGGAGGCAAGACCACTCAGGCCTTCATTAGAACCAACCAACACAACTTTTGTTGTTTCACCACCATCAGGGGACCCTAAATTTGTAGACATCATTGACCGTGAACAGGTGAATACTCTATTTGGTAGTTCAGCCAATATAATTTTTTTCCAAGTCGAAACAAAAAATTTGGCACCAACAGTTTCAATCGGGTCCAGTAAAGTCCTGGACATCTAAATAGTAGAAACACCTTCCCATTGAAGGGATACCTTTCCTATAAAAGAACCTTGGGATACTTTGTTATCTTTGAGGACACAACCATTTAGGTACTCTCTCTTTGGAAACCAAACCAGTATGGATGATCAAGAGGATCACAACCATGTAAGACACGAGGAGGGAGAAGAAGTTGGAAACCAAACCGAAACCACCTTCGGGTTTCCAATTTTGGATACCACACAGAATGTCAATATGAAGAACATTCCACTCTCATCACTTCCCACCTTTTACAGTAAAAGTAGTGAAGACCCATATACCTTCCTATTTGAGTTCAACATCTTGTGTAGGATCTACAATTACTTACAAGATGCCCAAAAACTAAAACTTTTTCCAGCCACCCTCAAGGATTCCGCACTAAGATGGTTCATGGGCTTGAGAGAGTCCAGTATTAGGTCTTGGGAAGGCATGAAAGATATATTTCTTAAAAAATACCAAGACTACTGCAAGTCCAAGGATTCTTGTAATGATATTTTCAAAATCCAACAGTTAGAGGATGGGAATATCGAGGATTATATGGAACGGTTTTCTTATATCTCACATAAATCAAAGTACCATGACCTTATAGATGATGCAGTTAGGGCTCTTTTCCTTAAAGGTATTTCAGAAGAATACCTAGAGACACTTAACATGATGGCATCAGGTGACATATCCCATAAACCATTTGCTGAAATCTGTGAAATGTGTAGGAATTACTCAAGGATTAGAGCCAAAATGGGGAAGAGTGTTCGAGATCCTTATAGTAGAAACCTAAAAGCAGTTAGTTTAGGTGGTATCACAAGGGTAGAGATAGGGAACCTCTTAGAGAACTTCAAAATGGATATCTTAAGTGCAATAGATTCCTAGTTGGAAACCTTAAATATTAAAAAGAAAAAGGAGGAGGAGAATGCAACAATGTGCATATTTTTCCCAAGATGTAGGAGGAAGAATTCCTTAAGGGAATTCCCCTTAGATAATATTTCAATTTGTGGCTTCTGCACTAAAGACCACCCAACTGAAAATTTCCCATCCACTACCCAGTTTTTTAGCCATCTACAAAAGTGGGGATCTTGGGGAATCCTCTTATGCACCTAGGAGGCGATGGAAGCCTAGGATTAAGCCTAAACACCCAGATCTACAACCTCAACCTTATTATCAACAACCACACCAGTGGAACTCACCGAGCTGGAAAAACGGGTCTACACAGTATCACCATCCTTGGCTACAAGGATGGAGAGGAGTGCATACCCAAGGAAACCCTCAAGATCCACCTATCCCTATGCCCACTCATCCTTACCCCCAGTTTCCACCGAACATCCCGTAGCTTTTTCCAGGTTTTGTTCCCCCACCTTTACCTCTTATTCCACAACAACCTCAAAAATACCAGAATGCAAGCTCCCCAAGACTAACATTATTACCGACACAACCAGTCCCCAATCCCAATAACAAACCAACTCAACATCTTCACAATGTTGAGATGCAAATGTTTCCGACGTATGTTATTTCTCCTATTCCATTGCAGGAGATTCAACCAAGGTCGGGAAAATTTCTGGATAGGTAGAGGCCTTCAATAGTCATCCAAGAAGAAGAACAAGATGAAACTCCCAAACAACCCACTGATGACACTAAGTGGGAAGATGTTATCATTCCTAAAGACCAAGAACCCAAGCTTCCCCCAAATGAATCTTCACAAATTACAAAGGCCCCTACTTATCCAGAAAGATTAGTGATTGAGAAACCTACCACTCAACCGAAATTTGACATTTTGAATGAATTGAAGAATATCTGTGTCAAAATTCCCTTGCTACAATCCATAAAGGACATTCCAATTTACAGTAAGGTGGTCAAAGAATTGTGTATTAGGAAGCCAAGAAGGAAGCCAAAGGATCCTCCAATGGTACATTTGATAGGATAACTCTCTGAGTACATATCAGAGAAACCCAGGGTCACAAAATATGGGAACCTAGGGAACCCCGTAGTAACCATAACCATTAATAAGGTTCTCATTGGAAACATTCTCATAGACCTAGGGGAAGCCATCAATGTTATGAATGTTACTACCTTGGAGGAATTACAGTTCAAACCTCTTCTTAGACCTACCCCAACTATTTTGGAATTGGCAGATAAGACAAAGGTTATACCTGAAGGAATCTTGGATGATATCATAGTTATATTAGCCTCGTGGGAGTACCTAATAGACTTCCTTGCCATTAATTCAAAGGATCCTACCAAAGGGCATCCCATTATTTTTGGAAGACCTTGGTTGGCCACATCCAATGCATTTATTGGTTGTAGAGAAGGTGAAATGACCATCTCAAATGGAATTTCTATACAGAAGCTCACCATATACCCACCATCTCAACCTATCATGGAAAATATATGGTAGCTCGAAATTCCATACGAGAATGTGGATTGGGAAGAACCCATGTTTCCAAGTGATCATTTATGGGCACTTCAGGAGAAAACAACAGAAATTGTGCTAAACCAGTTTATTTCTTCTATCAAGTGTGTTGATTTTCCACAATATTTTCCCCAATTTGAGTACATGTTTGGGGAATAATTTTAGGAATAGTTGGACCCATCGAATTTGTCTTCGACATATTTTATTTTTGAGATAGATGAGTCTGCCACATCTTTTACCATGCCTTATGATATTAGTCCAAGGAAATTTCTACATATAAATTCCAGACTAGATGTAGACCAACAAAAGAAGTTAGTAAATGTCCTTAAAAAATAATCAGGGGAATTCACTTGGGAATACACCGATATGAAGGGTATACACCCTTACACATGCATTCACCACATATATACCTACATAGAAGTAACACCTGCTAGGCAACCCCAGAGAAGGATGAAACCGACACTCAAGGATATAGTAAAAGAGGAGATACAAAATTTATTGAATGTTGGATTTATTTATCCCATATCCGACAGTAAATGGGTATCTCCGCTTGTAGTCATTCCAAATAAAGTAACCGAGAAATGGAGAATTTGTGTCAATTTACAGGAGCTTAATAAGGCCACTCTAAATGATTATTTTCCTCTTCCTTTCATTGACCAACTCTTGGCTACCCTGTCAGGGAAGAAATAATTCTCCTTCCTAGATGGATATAGAAGGTAAAACCAAATTCTCATAGCACCTGAGGATCAGGACAAGACTACCTTCACTTTTTCTAGGGGAACCTATGCCTATAGGGTCTTACCATTTGGTTTGTGTAATTCTCCTTCCACATTTCAACGAGCAATACTAGGGATATTTGTTGATATTATTCATGATTGTGTGGAGGTATACATGGACGACTTTACAGTATATGGAAATACTTACAAGGAAGCCCTAGATAATCTATAAAAAGTCCTTATTGGATGTCAAGAAATGAACCTATCCTTAAGTCATGAAAAATGAAAAATGTTGTTGACTGAAGGAGTGGTCTTAGGACATCACGTTTCATCTGAAGAGATTAAATTTGGTCGTGCTAATATTGAGGTAATCATCAAACTTCCACCCCCCAAGACTAAAAAAGAGGTGAGAATATTTCTTGGACATGTTGGATAATACCGACGATTTATTGAAAAATTCACAAAGATTGTTGCACTCATGTTACGATTGTTAATAAAAGATGTTGATTTTATTTGGACTGACTAGTGTCAAACCACCTTGGAAACTCTGAAAGCTAATCTATCAGTGGCACCAGTTCTTAAGGGGACCAATTGGGCCCTTCCACTTCACATATCCATTGATGCCTCTGATACTGCAATAGGAGGAGTATTAGGGGAGAAAGAATACCATCAGTCCTATGCCATTTATTTTGTGAGTAAGAACTTGTCCCATGCCGAGTTAAACTATAAAGTTACCGAAAAGGAATTCTTGGCAGTGGTCCATGCCATCAATAAGTTTCACTATTACATGATAGGATACGAAGTATTTGTACATACAAATCATTCTGCCATTAGATTTCTTATGAACAAACCCATTACCAATGGTTGAGTGACTAGGTGGCTCCTTTTATTGTAAGAGTTCAATATCACCGTCCTTGACTCACATGGAAAGGAGAATTTGGTAGTTGATTTTCTTTCACACATAAAACATGAAGGTTATGATATTCCCAAATGAACATATTTTTCCCTCTCTGTAAATACCCCATGGTTTGCAGACATGGAAAATTATTTGGCTACTAGGAAGTTACCATCTCATTTGTCACCTCATGAAAAGCATATAATTATCATGCAAGTGATAACTACTCTTGGGTTGGCCATGACCTTTGTCGTACTGGTTCGGACTTGACTATTCATATATGTGTCCCAAAATATGAGATACCAGAAATACTACGAAGTTGTCATGATGGACCATGTGGTGATCATTTTTCTGAAAAAGATATATCATATAAGGTGTTACATTCAGGTTACTATTGGCCTAACATTTTTAAGGATGCTTACAAATATGTGAGGATTTTTGATAGCTGTCAAAGGATAGGAAGACCCACATCAGTTGACGAAATTGCATTGCATGCCAAATTTATGATAGAACCTTTCGAGAAATGGGCCCTTGAATTTGTAGGACCAATTTCACCCATGTCTCGTAAGAAGTATTATATTTTGGTTTGTACAAATTATGTCACCAAGTGGGTAGAAGAAAAATATCTATTTAGGGATACCGAAAAATATGTTGTTGAATTCATTTATGAAGACATCTTTACCCGCTTTGGTGTTCCTCATGAAATTGTTACATACCAAGGCACCCAATTCACTTCCAAGTTGATGAGAGAATTAACGGAGAAATATGGGATCAAGCACTACAAGTCTTATGCATATCAACCACAAGATAATGGTCAGGCAAAGTCCACGAACAAAGTTTTGGAAGCTATCTTAACCAAGACTGTTCAATTATACCATCGGGATTGGACTGATAGGATTCCAAAGGCTTTGTGGGCATATCGTACCACATGGAAAAACACTAATGGGCATACCCCTTATGAGTTAGTGTATGGAAAACAAGTACTTATACCAATATAATTCCAAGTAATAACTTTCCGTATTTACACACAATTGGGATTAAACTTAGATGAGGCACAAAAACAATGAGCCCTACAATTAAACTAGTTGGATGATATTAGGCAAGATTCTATCCAACGAACAATATTATTTCAAAACCAGAGGAGCAAGTGGCATGACAAATTTATTAATAAGAAACACTTCCAACCTGGTGATTGGGATTTGTTTGTTGACTCCCGATTTAAAACTTTCAAAGGAAAACTTACCACTCGGTGGTTGGGTCCTTATGAGGTAGTCACCGTGTATGATAATGGGGTTGTTAAGATCAAACAAATTGACGATGGAAAAGTCTCTTTCATTTTGAATGGACACCAACTCAAACTTTATCACAAACCCATTTCCAAAGAAGATTTTCTACAAGCCATGTCAACTGACAAGGCATTGGCCTTAGTAGATGGGGAAGTTTCCCCTTGTTCTTGAATTTTTTTTATGAATTTTCGACTGTACATATGTAAATAATTTGAAGTATGTTGATAGAAAATTTTAGAGATTTCTACAGGTATTTATTTCACCAAGAGTAGACAATTTCAAGGAGACAAAAAGGGAAGTATTTTCCTTCAAAATTATTGCTATGTTTGAACCTTTTTGTTTGCCTAGCATCAATTGAATAATGACTTGTTGTAATTAGCCACATTTTTGCAAATATTTCTATCTTCTTTTTGTCAAGGCATATTTAATGGTAGTTTCTCTTAACCTCCACCACTAGAGGATATAAGGAAGTGATATCTTGACTATCAAATTTAGAGGTTACTCGTACAATTTCCCCAAGAACCCTGAGTAAGTGAGTAAAGTATCTTTATTAAAGAGCAGAAAGGAGGTCTGATTAGCGGTTAGCCATGGAAACATCACAATAACTTATAAAAAAATTAAAAAGAAGAATAAAGTGATTCGAGCCTAAAGATACCTTTTTGTTCTTTCCCAATGGTACCATCCACTACACACTAAAAATGCTTGATTATAACATATCTTTAGATAGTTTATGTCCTCTTAAGTACCCCTTACATCAGGACAATCTCTAAGGAATACATTTTGGAGAGTCATCCTCTAACATAAATACCATCCCAATTTAAAAAAAAAAAAGAGAAAGAGAAAAAATTTCAGAGTTGTCTCCCCATTTTCCTGCAAAAAGCAATATTTATATTAAAAAATCTTAAAAGATGGTGGACCACTCTTTAAGGGTGTAAGAGGCTAAATTGTCAGGATACTGAACAGGTTTTCTAGCAGCGGGTACCGGCCTATGGTATGACTAGGTAAACCCGTCGGAGTACTGAACATGCTTGCTGGCAGCGGGGCATTCTACCTAGCAAGGCTGATAATCTGACAAAATATAAATAAAATTCCTAAATCTTAAACTTTTCCTGATGTACGACATTACTTGTAGACAAAGCTGAAAAGAAGTATGTATGGTTAAGCTAAGGTCAATGAACTCCATAAATCTTCCATTGGGAACTAACTTTAAGACTATCCTAAGACTATCTCGCCTACCTCTTCTTAAATATATGTAGGATGTTCTATCCTATAGGTGGGACCATATTCTAACCGTCTCGCCAGACTGATGTGTAAAATTTATCTCTACACTTGGAAAGTTGTAAATCTTCGGCTATTGAAAGAATTGATTGATCCCCTATATTTTTTATTATGAGGTGTCACAATACTTAGGAGTGGGGAGGGGTTTCATGAGCTGAAAAATGATAAACACTGCCTATCTGTATTATAATCCATGAGAAGAAGAAGTAGAATATTTGTAAAATTTTTGTTATACTGCTTTCACGACATTCTGGGCTATTATATTAGTAGTTTTTTATTTTATTGAAATGATAAATTATATACCGTTGACATCATTGTGTGTTATAATCCTGTTGTACATTTCTTTGAAAGACCACTTAACTAGTTCTTTGTGTCAATTACACACTGTTAAAATATTCACTACAAATTTGTGTTACACGCCTATGGACAGAGGAACAAATTGTTTTATAGTGTACAAGAATGATGGCAAGGAAATTAACAATGTCTCATTCTATTCACAATTATCTTGTGTATACTCCTGTTCACCATGACTGTCAGAAGTTGGCCAAGTTGAGTTCTATGGGTAAACATCCATTACAGTGAGAACAATTTCCATTTCCACAAGAGTACCATATGAAGTTCCATATGGAGCGCCATTTGGAAGACAGGATGGGGTGCCATTTGGACGACTGGATGAAGTTCCATATGAAGGATCGGATGAGGTATGCACATACTGTAAGTGACCACGATTGCAAGAAAAACTGGATCATTCAAATTGATACACCTGTTCATTGGTAAGTTGAGATGAATTAAATGGCATATCATTAAACTTCGCATTGATAATTAAATTAAACAATTTTTAATGCATTCTTATGATCAAATGTCCAAGTCGAAGACTTGGACATTGATCTAATTCTCACACGATTGCAATTTCCTCCAAAGTACACCCTTCTAAATTCAAATTTGGTGCAATCATAGTCACACATGGCAATCATGTGTGATGAATTCACTCACGAATTCAACTGTCTTGAGAAAAAATTTCCCTCTCTATAAATACCCTATGGTTTGCAGACATGGAAATTATTTGGCTACTAGGAAGTTACCATCTCATTTTTCACCTCATGAAAAGCGTAGAATTATCACGCAAAGTTCTAACTACTCTTGGATTGGCCATGAACTTTTTTGTACTGGTCCATACTTGATTATTCCTAGATGTGTCTGAGAATATGAGATACCAGGAATCCTACGAAGTTGTCATGACGAACCATGTGGTGGTCATTTTTCCGATAAACGTACATCATATAAGGTGTTACACTCAGGTTACTATTGGCCTAACATTTTTAAGGATGCTGCCAAATATGTGAGGAGTTGCGATAGCTGTCAAAGGATAGGAAGACCCACGTCATCTGACGAAATTCCCTTGCATGCCAAATTTATGATAAAACCTTTCAGGAAATGGGCCCTTGACTTTGTAGGACCAATTTCACCCATGTCTCCTAAGAATTATTATATTTTGGTTTGTACAGATTATGTCACCAAGTGGGTAGAAGAAAAATTCATATTTTGGGCTACCGAAAAATATGTTGTTGACTTCATTTATGAAGACATATTTACCTTCTTTGGTGTTCCTCGTGAAATTGTTACAGACCAAGTCACCCAATTCACTTCCAAGTTGATGCGGGAATTAACAGAGAAATATGGGATCAATCACTCCAAGTCTTCTCCATATCAACCACAAGCTAATGGTCAGAAAAAGTTTGTTGGATTACTGAGAGCAGGGGTGAATCAATAATAGTGTAATTATAATATTTTTTCTCCAAATAATCCAAGTTTTATATCAATGTACAATTATTATCCAATAATAAGAAATAAAAATTGAACAATCACACACATACAAAGTACACCATTGTTTTACGTGGAAACCCAAATCGGGAGAAAACCACATATTGCTTTATCTTATATGTCTTGAAGAATTACATTCATTGGAAGCACCAAATTCCTTTGTTTTCTAGCTGCAACTGGAAGGAGGCTCCAACCCCCTAGTTTCTCAAGCTTCAACCTGAGGGAAGCTCCAACTCCCCAATTCTTTGGATACAACCAGAAGGAGGCTACAACCCCCTATGTTCTCCGACTACAACCGGAAGGTGGCTACAACCACCTGTCCTTGCCCCGTCCAACCGCCTTGAAGTAGAAGTAGAATGATGGAACCACTGTCACTATGAGATATACCATTGTAAACATGTACCAATAAACTTGAACCATGCATCAACCATGCATCAACCTGTACCTCAACCTGTAATCAACCTGTACCATAAACAAGTGCATCAACCATGCACCAACCTGTACCAAACAATATGTAATCAACCTGTACCATAAACAAGTGAAACCAACCAACCATGTACCAATCATGTGTCAAGTACTCATCAAATATGACTCATCAATATGTACCAACATCATCAACTATACACCTCATGTATGTGCCAACTCATCAACTACGTGTCTCAACCATCTACCCAAATTGTACCTCAATCAAAAGCCCTCATAAATTTCATCATCCAAATATGGTTTGTAACTCTATAATAGACCTGGTGTATATGATCACATACCTGCAAACCTTCCTTAACATTAACAACAAGAGACTAACATTTTCATCAAACGTTTCTTTAGTCTCACAAGACTAGTTTGGATTAGTCAACAACCCTAACTTGAAATAATCATAACTTTGTACCTGTAATGAATAAATATCTGAAACAGACATACAATTTTCTTCAGTGCGTTTTATGTAATTCCTCCAGGGGTCACTACTTGGAACCTCTCAAAAAATGAGTTATGGCAAAAATGACACACCTTACTGAATTCTGGCTTATTCTAGAGAGCAACCTTGTAGAGCATGACTGACACGAAATATTTGTTGAATTGAACTGAAATTGTTACACAACATACTACAGACTATAATGTAACCAAAAAAATTTGTATTACTGAATTTGGATATTTTATGAAGACGTTATGACATTTTTATCTGAAACACTTGTTTTTGACTAGTTTCAGGACTAGCCTCAAACCCTATTTTCCACAGAGTGTAACTCCAAAAATAAAATGACCCACAAGCTGAATTTTTTACCATAGATACTTGGATATGTTTCCTCAATGTCATATCAATTTCACAGTATGAATCATTCTATAAAAAACATTACTGCGAAAATGGTGAGATGACTTGAAAAAAACATACCTTAGAAAGCATCATCAAAAGAATTTATCCTTCCTTGAATTTCGGCCCTCTTTTCTTCAAATTTTTCAGAAATTAGGATTAGATACCTTTTGTTTACCTCAAACACCTCTAGGTATTCAATATTCTCAAGTGTGTCTTAAATGAGAGAGTCTTGCCTTTTATTTATACTCTCCAAGTAGCTTCCTTAAAAACATCTTCCAGGTCACTTTGCCCACTTTCCTTATTTTAGGGTTAACCCACTTCTAATTTCTCCATTAAATTTATTATTGAATTAATTTATTTTGTATTCACTTTGAATTAT
>SNQJ01S0077610.1:5618-36418 GCA_010110895.2 Picea sitchensis | reverse complement strand
ATGACAAATGAGGGTCCTCCAACTTCGTAAGGCCATAACTCTCAAACCATGAGGAGTTATGTGACGTTCCACATACCACCACAAATAGAATGACATGTACTATCCATATAGAATAGTATTACCTAAAAATATATCAAAACTCACATCGTTATCCATCAAACAAACTTGGGTGCATTACCCAAACCTGGGTTCTCCAACTTCTCATGGCCATAACTCTCTAACCATGAGGAGTTATGTGACGTTACACATACCATCGGAAATGGAATGAAAATCAATATCAATATAGGATAGTTTCACTGACAAATCAACTGGTTTTTATCTCATTATTCCACAAATAATCATGGGTTCTCTAACCATACTTCTAGGATAATTCAATCTGCAAAGCGTCTTCCCGTGAGGGATTTCACCATAAAGGGAGCACTATGGAGTTCGTCCATTTCTACTTATTATCAACCATGACAAGAAAATAATGAGTCATATCTACATCAAACAATCATGGTTCCATTACCCAACCTTTGTGCTACAGGGCTTTCTTCAAGGGTTGACATCAATGACAACCAACCTTAATCAACAAAGTCCACACACAAAGTTCTGGAAGCTATCGTAACGAAGATTGTTCAATTATACCATTGGGATTGGGCTGATAGGATTCCAGAGGCTTTGTGGGCATATCAAACCACCTGGAGAAACAGCAATGGGCATACCCCTTACGAGTTAGTGTATGGAAAACAAGTACTTCTACCAATAGAATTCCAAGTAAGGAATTTCCGTATTGCCGCACAGTTGGGATTAAACTTAGATGAGGCACAAAAACAACGAGCCCTACAATTAAATGAGGTGGATGAGATTAGGAAATATGCTATCCAACGAACGATCTTAGTTCAAAACCAGAGGAGAAAGTAGAATGAAAAATTTATTAAGAAGAAACACTTCCAACCTGGTGATTAGGATTTGTTGGTTGACTCCCTATTTAAAACATTCAATGGAAAACTTACCACTCGGTGGTTGGGTCCTTATGAGGTAGTCACCGTGTATGATAATGGGGTTGTTAAGATCAAAAAAATTGACGATGGACAAGTCTCTTTCGTAGTGAATGGACACCGACTCAAACTTTATCACAGACCCATGTCCAAAGAAGATTTTCTACATGTCATGTCAACTGACAAGGCATTGGCCTTAGTAGATGGGGAAGTTCCCCCCTGTTCTTGAAACTTTTTTCTGAATTTTCAACTGTACGTATGTAAATAATTTGAGGTATGTTGATAGACAATTTAAGATATTTCTACAAGTATTTATTTCACCAAGAGTAGACAATTTCAAGGAGACAAAAAGGGAAGTATTTTCCTTCAAAAATATTTCTATGTTTGAACCTTGTTTTTTGCTAAGCATCAATTGAATAATGACTTGCTTTAATTAGCCACATTTTTGCAAATATTTTTATCTTCGTTTTCTCAAGGCATCTTTAATGGCAGTTTCTCTTAACCTCCGCCACTAGATGATATAAGGAAGTGATATCTTGATTATCAAATTTAGAGTTTACTCATACAATTTCCCCAAGAACCCTGAGTAAGTGAGTAAATTATCTTTATTAAAAAGTAAATTATCTTTATTAAAAAGTAGCAAGGAGGTTTTCTTAGGGGTTATCTATGGAAAAATCACAATAACTGATAAAAAATAAAATAGAATAAAGTGAGTCGAGCCTAAAGATACCTTTTTGTTGTTTCCCAATGGTACCATCCACTACACACTAAAAATGCTTGATTATACCATATCTTTAGATAGGTTATGTCCTCTTAAGTACGCCTTACATCAGGACAATATCTAAGGAATACATAAAGGAAATTCATCCTCTAACATAAATACCATCCCAATTTAAAAAAAGAGAAAAAAAATTCAACGGTGTCTCCCCATCTTCTGGTAAAAAGCAATCTTTATATTAAAAAATATTAAAAGATGGTGGACCACTCTTTAATGGTGTAAGAGGCTAACCTATCGGGATATTGAACAGGTTTGCTAGCATCTAGTACCATCATATGGTATGACTAGGTAAACCCATAAGAGTACTAAACATGCTTGCTGGCAGCGGGGCATTCTACCTAGCAAGGGTGATAATCTCACAAAAAATAAATAAAATTCCTAAATCTTAGACTTTTCCTGATGTATGACATTACTTGTAGACAAATATGAAAATAAGTATGTATGGTTAAGCTAAGGTCAATGAACTCCATAAATCTTCCATTGGGAACTAACTTTAAGATATCCTAAGACTCTCTCGCCTACCTCTTCTTAACAATATATAGGATGTTCTATGCTATAGGTGGGGCCATATTCTAACTGTCTCGTCAGAATGATGTGTGAAATTTATCTCTATGCTTGGAAAGCTATAAATCTTAGGCTATTGAAAGAATTGACTGATCCCGTATATTTTTTATTCTAAGGTGTCACAATACCTAGAAGTGGGGAGGGGTTTCATGAGCTGAAAAATGATAAACACTGCCTATCTATATTATAATCCATGAGAAGAAGAAGTAGAATCTTTGTAAAAATTATGTTATATTGCTTTCACGACATTCTGGGCTATTATATCAGCAGTTTTTTATTTTATTGAAATGCTAAATTATATATCATTGACATCATTGTGTTTTATAAGCCTGTTGTACATTTCTTCGAAAGACCACTTAACTAGTTCTTTGTGTCAATTACAGACTGTTAAAATATTCACTACAAATTTGTGTTGCATGCCTATGGACAAAGGAACAAATTTTTTTATAGTGTACATGAACGATGACAAGGAAATTAACAATGTATCATTCTATTCACACTTATCCTGTCTATTCTCATGTTCACCATTACTGTTAGAAGGTTCCCAAGCTGAGTGCTATCAGTAAACATACATTATAATGAGAACAATTTCCATTTGCATAGGAGTACCATATCAAGTGCCATATGGAGTGCCATTTGGAAGACTGGATGGTGTTCCATTTGGAAGATTGGATGAAGCGTCATATGAAGGATCAGATGAGGTATGCACATACTGTAAGTGACCACGATTGCAGGAAAAATGGATCATTCAAATTGATACGCATGTTCACTGGTAAGTTGAGATGAATTAAATGTCATATCATTAAACTTCGCATTAATAATTAAATTAAACAATTTTTGATGCATTCTTATGATCAAATGTCCAATTCGAAGACTTGGACATTGATCTAATTCTCACATGATTGAAATTTCCTCCAAAGTACACCCTTCTAAATTCAAATTTGGCACAATCATAGTCACACATGGTAATCATGTGTGTTGAATTAACTCACGAACTCAACTATCTTGAGAAAAAATTTCCCTCTCTATAAATACCCCATGGTTTGCAGACATGGAAAATTATTTGGCTACTAGGAAGTTACCATCTCATTTGTCACCTCATGAAAAGTGTAGAATTATCACACAAAGTGCTAACTACTCTTGGGTTGGCCATGACCTTTTTCGTACTGGTCCAGACTTGATTGTTCGTAGATGTGTCCCAGAAGATGAGATACCATAAATCCTATGAAGTTGTCATGGTGGACCATGTGGTGGTCATTTTTTCAACAAACATACATCATATAAGGTGTTACATTTAGGTTATTATTGGCCTAACATTTTTAAGGATGCTGCCAAATATGTGAGGAGTTGTGATAGTTGTCAAAGGATAGGAAGACCCACGTCAACTGACGAAATTCCCTTGCGTGCCAAATTTATTATAGAATCTTTCGAGAAATGGGTCCTTGAACTTGTAGGACCAATTTCACCCATGTCTCGTAAGATGTATTATATTTTGGTTTGTACAGATTATGTCACCAAGTGGGTAGAAGAAAATCCCTATTTAGGGCTACCGAAAAATATGTTGTTGAATTCATTTATGAAGACATCTTTACCCGCTTTGGTGTTCCTCATGAAATTTTTATAGACCAAGGAAACCAATTCACTTCCAAGTTGATGAGAGAATTAACAGAGAAATATGGGATCAAGCACTGCAAGTCTTCTCTGTATCAACCACAAGCTAATGGTCAGGAAAATTCCACAAACAAATTTCGGTAATCTATCTTAACCAAGACTATTCAATTATACCATCGTTATTGGGATAATAGAATTCCAGAGGCTTTGTGGGCATATCGAACCACCTGGAGAAACACCAATGGGCATACCCCTTACGATTTAGTGTATGGAAAACAAGTATTTCTAACAATAGAATTCCAAGTAAGGAATTTTTGTATTGCCGCACAATTGGGATTAAACTTAGATGAGGCACAAAAAAAACGAGCCCTACAATTAAACGAGTTGGATGAGATTAGGCAAGATGCTACCCAACGAAAAATCTTAGTTCAAAACGAGAGGAGCAAGTGGCATGACAAATTTATTAAGAAGAAACACTTCCAACCTGGTGATTGGGATTTGTTGGTTGACTCCCCATTTAAAAATTTCAAAGGAAAACTTACAACTCGGTGGTTGGGTCCTTATGAGGTGGTCACCATGTATGATAATGAGGATGTTAAGATCAAAACAATTGACGATGGACAAGTCTCTTTCGTAGTGAATGGGCACCGACTCAAACTTTATCATAGACCCATTTCCAAAGAAGATTTTCTACAGGTCATTTCAACTCACAAGGCATTGGCCTTAGTAGATGGGGAATTTTCCCCCTGTTCTTGAAACTTTTTTGTGAATTTTCGACTGTACATATGTAAATAATTTGAAGTATGTTGATAGACAATTTTACAGATTTCTGCAGGTATTTATTTCACCAAGAGTAGACAATTTCAAGGAGACAAAAAGGGAAGTATTTTCCTTCAAAAATGTTTCTATGTTTGAACCTTGTTGCCTGCTAAGCATCAATTGAATAATGAATTGCTGTAATTAGCCACATTTTTGCAAGTACTTCTATCTTCTTTTTCTCAATGCATCTTTAATGACAGTTTCGCTTAACCTCCACCACTAGAGGATATAAGGAAGTGATATCTTGGCTATCAAATTTAGAGGTTACTCGTACAATTTCCCCAAGAACCCTGAGTAAGTGAGTAAAGTATATTTATTAAAGAGTAGCAAGGAGGCCTGATTAGCGGTTAGCCATGGAAACATCACAATAACTTATAAAAAAAGAAAAAAAAAAAGAATAAAGNGTTCTTTCCCAATGGTACCATCCACTACACACTAAAAATGCTTGATTATAACATATCTTTAGATAGTTTATGTCCTCTTAAGTACCCCTTACATCAGGACAATATCTAAGGAATACATAAAGGAGAGCCATCCTCTAACATAAATACCATCCCAATTTAAAAAAAAAAGAGAAAGAGAAAAAAAATTCAGAGTTGTCTCCCCATCTTCTTGTAAAAAGAAATATTTATATTAAAAAATCTTAAAAGATGGTGGACCACTCTTTAAGGGTGTAAGAGGCTAACCTATCGGGATACTGAACAGGTTTTCTGGCAGTGGGTACCGGTCTATGGTATGACTAGGTAAACTCATCGGAGTACTGAACATGCTTGCTGGCAGTGGGGCATTCTACCTAGCAAGGGTGATAATCTGACAAAAAATAAATAAAATTCCTAAATATTAAACTTTTCCCAATGTACGACATTACTTGTACACAAAACTGAAAAGAAGTATATATTGTTAAGCTAAGGTCAATGAACTCCATAAATATGCCATTGGGAACTAAATTTAAGACTATCCTAAGACTCTCTCGTCCAGCTCTTCTTAACAATATGTAGGATGTTCTATCCTATAGGTGGGACCATATTCTAACTGCCTCGTCAGACTGATGTGTGAAATTTATCTCTACACTTGGCAAGTTGTAAATCTTGGGCTATTGAAAGAATTGATTGATCCCCAATATTTTTTATTCTAAGGTGTCACAATACTTAAGAGTGTGGAGGGGTTTCATGAGATGAAAAATGATAAACACTGCCTATCTATATTATAATCCATGAGAAGAAGAAGTAGAATCTTTGTAAAAATTATGTTATATTGCTTTCACGACATTCTGGGCTATTATATCAGCAGTTTTTTATTTTATTGAAATTTTAAATTATATACCACTGACATCATTGTGTGTTATAAGCATTTTGTACATTTCTTCGAAAGACCACTTAACTAGTTCTTTGTATCAATTATAGACTGTTAAAATATTCACTACAAATTTGTGTTACAAGCCTATGTACATAGGAACAAATTGTTTTATAGTGTACAAGAAATATGACAAGGAAATTAACAATGTATCATTCTATTCAAACTTATCATGTCTATGCTCCTATTCACCATGACTACCAGAAGTTGCCCAAGTTGAGTGCTATGGGTAAACGTCCATTACAATGAGAACAATTTCCATTTGCATAGGAGTACCTTATGAAGTGCCATATGGAGTGCCATTTGGAAGACCGGATGGGGTGCCATTTGGACGACTGGATGAAGTGCCATATGAAGGATCGGATGAGGTATGCACATACCGTAAGTGAACACGATTGCAGGAAAAAATGGATCATTCGAATTGATACGCTTGTTCACAAGTAAGTCGAGATGAATTAAATGGCATATCATTAAACTTCGCATTGATAATTAAATTAAACAATTTTTAATGCATTCTTATGATCAAATGCCCAAGTCGAAGACTTGGACATTGATCTAATTCTCACACGATTGCAATTTCCTCCAAAGTACACCCTTCTAAATTCAAATTTGGCGCAATCATAGTCACACATGGCAATCATGTGTGATGAATTCACTCACGAATTCAACTATATTGAGAAAATGTCTTCCCATGTATGAAAAAATGTGGTCGATCCTCATAACAGTCTATTCCACCATGACCTCAACAAATTTCTTGTCATAACCGAGTTGACAAAACATGGAAAGACATGGGATGAATTCCTCTATCAATTCTCAAACCTCCATCTCACAGTCAAGACCAGTAAGATATCATTTTATTTATGGACTGTTACTCCATCTAATCCTCATTCTCTAAAGACTCCAAACCCTCCAACTCAAACTATCTCTTTGTCTGAAAAAAAAGACCAAGAAAATTGTTGATTTCCTTGCAACCTCATCAGGCAAGAAAACTAAAAACCCTACTGATAATTCGCCATTTCCCTCAACACATATTGATCATCAACCCAAGAAGTTACAAGATGCATTTCATCAAGATTTCCCTTTAGTCCCTACGAATAAAAGAGGAGTCAATCGGTTCAAAGGGGAATCTTTTAGAAGAAGTACCCGAAGTGCAAGTGGAAAGCCTAATGTAAAACCCCCAAGCACTTTAGATCCTATCCAAATTTCTTTCGATTATGAAATTCCCCATAAAAGACTCAGGGAATTTTCTACAAAATATTTTTAGCCTGATAGAGAAGTAAAATCTGAACATATTCCCTCTCACAAGAACTTTGTTACTCCTACCTCCCAGATCCCTACATCAGCTTCCAAAGTTGATAGACCTTCTACATCCATCAAGGGATCCAAGCCCTCTTCTAAAACATCTAATCATACCCCAATTATTGAAAAATTACAACAAGAAAATTCTCAGTTGCTTCAACAGTTGGAAGAGAGAAAGACTATGGATAGGCATCTCCATCATGACAATGCGGTATTGCAAGAAAAAGTGAATTCTCTCCAACGATTGGTTGATCAAATGAACACTCCCAATCGCAACCTATGGACACAATTAAAACCTCATAAAAGGCCCAAGACAAAGTCTTCAGGACAAGATGGAGAAGCTTCTAAGCTAATCCACCCCATCCTTCGCAAGTCTCGTCATGTCGAGTGATTTATTTTTGTTTGCAGTGGGACCTGCAAATCCCTAGGCATGGGGGTAATGTTGGGTTCGTATTTTGACTGTTTTATTGTGATGATTGAATCCTTTTTTCACCGATATTATATATGTTGTGCTTCATATTGGCCATTGTGAAGGAGTTTCAAAGGTTTTTATATCGATTCATCATGGTTTCACATCAGGTATGTGTAATTGATGTTTTTACAATTATTTTGAGATCAATTCAGTTCAGTTTGATTTTTACAAAGATTTAATGCATGCTTTGTGTGTAACAAGGAAAAATCGTGGTCTGGTACTCCATCCGTTACCTCGTCTGGCAATTCATCCATCACCCCATCCGGTACGTGATCTGACACTCATCCAACAGGCGATCCAGCACTCAGAGCGCACTGGAGGTAGCAGTTGGTACATTGGCGACCTGTGATAGACGAATCAAGGATCTGGGTTTTGTACCCCCTCATGGCCTCCAACTACAAGGATTGATACACATTAGATTGGGTGGTTATGCTGATCACTGAGTGGCTCATGGATTTTCTAGAAGTTGATGCTATTAGAAGCTCATTTAATGAATTTGCCATTTTTAGAGGAGGCCGACCCTTCCAGTGGTCGACCTCTCGAGATGTAACTTATCTATAAATACGACTATCAATGGAAAGACCATAGACAAAAAATTTAAAAGAAGAATTTCATTGTGTAATTCAGACATTTCTCTACAACTTGTGTTCCAGACTTCGTTTTTAATTAAATGACAGAATTGTGTTGAGTTAATCCTGCGTTTTGTTGTTGGAGAGTAGCCACAACCTGCTGTGGGGGCCACTAGTGGTCTGGGTGACTGTATAGATATATATCATGTGTTTATATTATTTTCTTAGTTATAATTTACATGTGTTTCTTTGTTGTATGTATCTTTCAGTCTCAATTATTGTACATGCCAATTGTAATTTGATTATCTAATTCATCTTTCTTTAAATTGCAGATTGCTTATAGGAGCTGGTTATTTATCATGTTGTGTTTCTTATTTCTTAGCAATGAACCATTATGTAGGATACTAACTTAGATAGTATATTGAAGTCGCAATTTGGTTTTGGCAATTAAGACAGAGCATTACTTAGACAAAGGATTAGTGTAAAGAGAGTTTTAATTTAGGATCGTTTGCAAGCTTCGACGGATTAATAGTTTCAAGTTTTATTAGCTGTAATCAAGTAAATTTAATTACCAATTCAGTTAAGTCTTCATAGATCTATTTTGTTCATTAATCTTGTTTTAGTATGCTAGGATAGAAATATATTTTGGGGTTATGTTTTCTAAAAATCATTCTAGTTTTGAAATATGAGTTTTAATGATAGGATTAGTTCAGTTTAGATTATAAAATCTCAGTTATGGAATTGAATTGTACTTTTAATTAGAAGAGTGGATTTGAATTAAGATTTGTAATCATGAGTTCATGAGTTTGTAAATTTGCTTGAATTAGTATACAAGTGTTTTTAATTGTTGATGATTGATGCATGAAGTTTAGACATCACATGGATTTTCAAAATACTTAGTGTTGATTCTATGATGGCAAAGCTTTCTTTATATTGCGTTATTCACACTTTCCATTTCTCTGTAGAATTCAACATTGAATTAATTCGTCTTGAACTATCACTAATATCCAAATGTCATCATGATGTTATTCGGCACCGAAGACATAATCATCATCTTTGAATTCTCTTTTTCTTGTTATTGCAAATTAGGAATAGTTTTGATTAATTAAGATTTGAATATAGTCATGATGCTTTTATTTCTGATTAAGTAAGTTAATATTTCTCCTTTGAAAAATAGAAATGATTATGAGTTCTTTTTAAGAATAGAGTTCACTTGTCGAAATAGTTTTGATAAATTAGTTGTCTACTTGCTTATTTGCTTAAAGGTAAAAAGATCAAAAGTAATTTACTTGTTGTTGTCTATTTAAAAAGGTTGAATAGATTAACTTGTTTAAAATAGGTTATGATTTTCTCTTTTAGAAATAATCCATCAATCCATTATTTGAAGCTGCTTAGGGTAGATAGTTCAAGCTCATTAATAGAATTTGCTAATTCATAAAAATAGAAAGAGTCATCTCTTAAGTAGATTGATAGAGTAATGATCCTTAGGTAGACCATCCCCTTAGTTAAACAATACTTCTATTAGCTTTTCTGCCTTGTCTTATACAGTGCCAAAACTCTAATTTTACTTACCCCGGGTTAACAATTTAATTGAGGGAATTAGTACATATAGAATACCCATCAGACACCCATGTTCAAATCGGGTGCAGGTAGAACCTCAAAACTGGCATGCACGTTAATATTATTAGAAATCAAGTCACTAATTGGTTTGTCAAAAAAAGGATTCACCTCCCTACTGAAGTGAGTTGGGATTTATTTCTTACAATGCATTGTCAATTGGTGTATGTAATTTGTTTATGAATAGTCCTAATATAGATTGACATATCAAACATTTTCATCATAAGTCAAACATTCAATTGATATAATCTTTGGAAATATTACAGGGCGCTAAAAACCAAAATATTTCTTGAAGAGAATGTGTTGCCATCAACTTGCAGAGAGGCGAGTCAGTTGTTGGTTGAGTTGGGGATTGAATGTAAGAAAATTTATTCATGTAAAAATAATTTCATTTTATGCAGAGATGAATATCAAGACAACGCAGAATTCCTTGCATGAAAAGATAAGAGATATTGTACAAATGTACAAGGTCCTACAGTTCCAAAGAAGGTTTTATGTCACATGCCAATTATACCTAGACTTCAACAAATGTTTTGTTGCAAGTCACTTGGACAACTAATGGACTAGCATGCAAAGAATAGGAGTAAATATGGATTCACGCGAATTCCAACCGGCTCCAAAGCATTGAAACACATAGAGGAAAAATGGCCAAGAAAATTCAAAGATGAACCCATAGTATCAGGTTTGGTCTTCCAATTGATGGAGTGTGCCCATTCTCTTTCATGAGCTCAAATTATATTGTTTGGCTAGTCGGATTGATAGTATACAATATTACCCCATGGATGAGTGTTAGAAAGGAACACCTTATGTTGACTCTCATTGTTTCAGAAAAACATCAAGTTAAAACAATGGATGTTTATCTTGCGCCTTTTATTGATGAGATGCAACTTCTATGGAAAGGCATAAGAATGTATGAACTATCATGTCCTCCATCAAATAGGTCCTTCATGTTGTATGGTGTGCTATGTTGGACTATTCATTATTTCCCAGGACTTGGTGTTTGTTCCAGCAAGATAATTGTTTTTTACGTATTTACATTAATAATTTATTTTCATCCCAACTTTCATACTTAGTTTTATAATATTATTTTGATGTTATTAACCTTACTTATTGAACTGTAGGGATTCAAAGAAAGGGGATATTTGGATTTCCAATATGTGTAGAACATGGATGATTTTAGGGGCTAAATTTCGCTAATTTTCCATGGTTTTTCCAAAAACGAGATTCGCTATTTTAAAATTTATTCGCCCAAATTCTATAGGATAAAATTATTTTACCTTAAAAATCGCCAAAATTTTATAAAAAATATATAAAATCCTTATAAATTTTAATATTTTTACAAAAATATCGCCAAACATTTATAGTTGGCATATGAAGGATTAGTAAGATTCGCCAATGTTTCTACATTTTAAAATAAATTCCCATCCTTAAAATCACCCCTAGTGTAGAATAATTTGAAGGGTAATATTCTAAATATCTACATAAATTTATTTATGCAAACAAAAAGGTTTTTCTACCACCAGATCATAGGTTTAGAAACCTCCATAAGAATCAATTTGATGGAAAAATTGAAAATAGAGGCCCTCCCGTGATTATGGGTCCAACTAATTGGCTTAAGAAGTATGAAGATGCTGAATTGAAATATTGGAAGGATGTTTTTGATGGGGTTGATTCTATTGAAGAACCAGAACAAGTTGTAATTAAGATTCCAGAAAGGATGAAAAGGAAATCCATATTTTATGAGCTCCCTTATTGGAAGGATATATTAATATCTCACCTATTATATCCTATGCACATCTTAAAAAATGTCCCATGTTCAATATTTTGACATATATCAGGAAAAGGTAAGGACACCTTGTCTTTGAGGAGAGATATTGCTCTTTCATGTACCAAATTTGATAGAAACGTTTGTGGCCAAACAAGGAAAATGAAACATATGCAGAAGCTCCATGGATTTTGCAAAAGAAAGAGATAGACCAACTAAAAAATGTCATACGTTCAATAAGGACACCTACTGACTATGGGCCATCATTGGTAAAATATTCTACAGTTGATGGACATATCATAGGATTTAAAACACATGATTTTCATAATTTTATGAAGGTATTATATATCATCATTTAAATTTTATTGGTAAAATTGACTAGGTACTAAATATATTTTGATATTCTATTGTGTGACAAAAATAACTAATGACCTTTCATAAATCTGTTTGAAAACATATCATGCCATTGGAAATTAGGGGGGATTCATGTCTTACCGTTGACTTGAGGAATGCCATAAGTCAATTGTAAACATTTTCAAGGTATGTGGTATGGAGTGTTCATGTGTGAGAGAAATAGCGATATTGTATTTCATTTTAATTTTTTCATAAAGGCTCATACTAATTTACTATTCTTACATTAGGTGGGTGAAATCCAAGGAGATCCATGAATGTGAAGTGCCAAAATGGAAGATGGAAATTTCAGAAATTGTATGTGTATTTGAGAAGGAGCTCCCTACAAGTTTCATGGACCTACAATTCCATTTACTTATACACCTAGTCGATGAAATTGAATTGGCGGGTGTCGTATCAACGAGGTGGATGTTTTTCTTTGAGAGGCATATGAAAACTATAAAAAGATATGTCCGACAAAAGGCACATCCAGAGGGTTGCATGGTTGAAGGGTATGTATTGAATGAAGCATTTTTCTTCCTATGTGAATTCCTTGGTAAGGATTTCAAAGATGGGATACTCTTTTGGGATGAAGAAAGAGCATAAGATATTATTGATGGAGAAAAACCACAATCTAATGGTGTTCAAATAGAAATTAGTAAGTAAACTCATTATCATTGTGGTTTTTTTTATTGCAATCATTAATTTACTCTATAATTTATTTGTCAAATTAAAAAAATGGACTTTGGAGTTTCAAATAAACATGTTGACATGTAATAGGTGTAGACAAAAGTGCTATACTCGACAAGTTCATTCTATACCACATGGAATTTATGAACAAATGGATTGATTTGTATGATTAAAAGAGAGAAGAAGTGTTAGAAGCAAGGAGACAATTTGAGAGATCAAACCCAAGGAATGCCCCATTTCCTACTGATCTACAAGGGGAATGGGGAAAATATTGCACACTAGAATGGGTTATTGAACAAATTCAAAATCAAATAGAAGATGCAGGTATAGATTCAAACATAATAGAATATGGAATCAACATGTCCAGAGGATATGAAAGAAAGGTACAATTGAAATTTTACAAAATGTTGTTTCCTTACAGTTTTGACACTATTAACTATTATAACATTCATCATTATATTTGTTTTAACCAAAATAAATGGTCTTTCACAGGTAAGGAAATATCCAACAATGTGGGCATATGGTCGACATTATCATGTAGAACATGTAGATGTAAAGAGACGATCCTTAAATTGTGGCATCATGGTTGACTTCAAGCAATCCAGTTGATCAAGCTCAAAAGATAAGAATATTATTGAAGGAAATCTTCAATATGTTGGGAAAATACTAGAAATTATTGAGTTGGATTACTGCTCTTTTAAATGCTGTATTTTTAAGTGTAGATGGTATAAAGCATTTGAGAGGACACGAAGACATGATACCCATAGTGGATTGTTTTCTATAGATTCCTCAAGGTTCCTACCGGAGGATAAAGAGCCTTATGTTCTACCAATTCATTGTTAGCATGTATTTCTTTAACTCAAACAAGAAGCAGCAGTGATCAATAATCTATTAATGCATTGTTTATTGCGAATATATACATGTGTTTATTAATAAATAAAATTGGTATAAAATATGTCTAATATATGTATGTAATCGTTCATGTGTAGGTATTTTTCTATGAAGATATTCTGGACCTGAAATGGATGTTTTTCATACATTATGATCCAATATTAAGGCATGTATTTGATGATGCATTAGTGGATACTGAGCAAAACAATGATGACCAACAAAATGAGAGAGAGGGATTAAAGAACATCGAAGAAATTGATATCCATGATGATGTTGAAGATGGTTATGTTCAGGCACAAGAATACAACAATCCAGAGTTAGATGATGTTATGGAAGACAACAATATGGATGGTATAGAAAATGATGATCCAAATAGATCTAGTAACAATATGGATGGTCTACAATCAAAGTTCAATGATGATGAAGATGATGCAGGTCAAGATGAGGATGATGATAATATTAAATACTTGAAATATCATATGAACATTGACAATGATACACTAGATGACATTGTTGCAGACAATGATGTTAATGACCAAGGCTTCTAAATTTTCAGAATTATTTGTAATCCCTGTTTAAAAAATGATGATTCTTATGGCCTAAACTTTGAAATGGTTCAGTATTATTTGTGTCAATACAAATTACCTATTGAAATATTCTTAAAGTGTTCAAGATATGGTATGAATTGTTGGAAGAAAAAAATAGGATTACTTGGATGCTTCTTCCATTCATTTTGTATCAACATATGTTCATGAAGACACAAAAGATTATAAAATATTAATGCACGTATCTCACAATGATTTGAATAAGCAACTTTGTTAACTTCATTATTTTTATATTGTTTTCATTTTAATGTTGGGCATAATTTTTTATTATGTTTTATTAAGAACTAAACATAAAATATTTTAATCACTTAGAAATTAGGTGAAATTTTAATAAATTAAATCTCAATTTTAGTTTCCTATTTCATATCAAAACTTGAATATTCAATCTCAATGATTTCATTGATTCTTAAAACCCTCCCATACCGTCAATGCATTCACCTGGTCTAACCATATAAAATTTCAACACATACAGTTACATTTTGAATAAATTTCAACGTTGGCCCCATTCACTGCTCACTGTGTTGGGTCAGTTGATGACATTGCAGATGGGCATGTTGGAAGACATTCCATGACATTTCAAGAGAGTTATGACCAAGATTCTATAGATGGGAATGATTAATGATTAAAATGAGACCGCATAATGAAGGCTCATGAAAAAGTGGAGGATGTCGAAGATTATGTGGGGAAGTCAGGAATCCTTGAATCTTGAAACCATCACATACCATCAAGGCATGTGTCTTGTCTAACTATGTTAAATTTTGACGCATACATGCACATTTTGAAGAAATTTTAACATTGGCACCATTCACTGCTCACCATGCGACATGAGTGGATGAAATTGGTGATGGGCATGTTGGAATATGTTCCATGAAATTTTAAGAGAGTTTTGAAAAATATTCTATATATGGGAATGAGGAAATATGAAAATGATACGGCATGACTAACATTGATGCAAACATGAATGGTCTCAAATATTATGTGAGGACATCATGAATCCTTGAGTCTTGAAACCCTCACATACCATCAAGGAATGTGTCTACTCTAACCATGTCAAATTTTGATGCATACATGCACAATTTGAAGAAATTTCAAAGTTCACCCCATTCATTGGTCACCGTGCGACATCGATGGATGACATTGGTGATGGGTGTGTTGGTCGAAGACTTTCCATGAAATTTCGAGAGAGTTTCAAAAAAGATTCTATAGATGGGAATTATGATGAATGATGACAATGAGACTACATGATAAACGTTGATGCAAATGTGGATGATATAAAATATTATGTAAGGATTTCAAGTAATATCCTTCAATATTGAGACCCTCACATAGCATCAAGGCATGTGTCTAGTCTAACCATGTCAAATTTCGATGCATGCAGGAACAATTTGAAGAAATTTCAACATTGGTTCCATTCATTGCTCACCATGCAACATTGGTGGATGAGATTGGTGATGGGCGTGTTGGAAGACGTTCCATGAAATTTCAAGAGAGTTTCGACAAACATTCTATAGATGTGAATTGATCCAGGGAATCAAATTTTGCTCAAAAAATTAGAGTGCTCAGAATCGTTTCAAAACGGACATGTGAGTAGGCCTTGTCCTCACAAACCCAACGCAACTCGAACGGGTTCAAACGAACATCAGATGACTGAGATATCATGTTCTGTTCATTTTTCCAAACAGGCAAAAATTTATTGACTGTACAGTCCATACAATCCGTACAGGATGATGTGGCAGGATATGGACCCACATGTGGCAGCTGAGTTGGTAGTGTTGAGTTGGCAGTGTTGAGTTGGTAGTCTAGTGGCAGATATGTGGGCGAATAATTTTATGACATGTGGCATCTTTTTTGGCAAGTTGTATGGTGCCACGTGGCACCCTGTTATGGTGTAAAAGTATGTTGGAGTCCGCGGGGGTCGAACCCCGGATCTCCCGCACAAGTGAAAAGTGTCTTGGAAAGGGTTTGGCTACTAGTTCTCCCATGCAATAGTTCTTACCATATAATTTGCTGATATATATTTAAATTTTTTTATGGTTAAGTTTCGACGGGGTCTGGGTTGGGGCTTATCCCCAACCCCCGGTTATATGCGCCTCTCATACGATATTAACACACAGAGTATTGCATGGGGTTTTCAAATGGATCTCCCCCATGCGTCGACACTTTTCACAACCACAACCGTTGCAATGGATGCCAAAAATTGCGATGGGGCATGGTCATATGGCCCACGCATCCAACTCCTCCACCGATTTGGGTGCTAAGTCCCCTAACTGTGCGACAAATTCATGTGATTTGTAGAAATGGGTTCATGTGCTAGGTTTAGGCGTGGGAAACTCCTAGAAGCAAGGTTACACACACAGAGGTGTGAATTGGCGAACCATAGACATCAAGCTTGAAGGAGAAAACTTCCAGGAGGTCTCTCTTCTTTGTTTTTTGGCCAAACCAGGTGCAAAAAGAGCCTAGCTAGGGGTTTTTGTATGTTCTAGATACATTGGAGCCATCTATTTGTAATTTTGAGCATTGTAAAGCACTGTTTTTAGCACTTTGATCAAGTTATATAAAATATCCATTGGAAGATGGACCAGGAGATGTAGCCCAAGAGAGGGGTGAACTCCTTTATCATTTGTTGTGTTATGTGTTTATTGTTAGCTATTAATTGATGGTTATTATGTGCATCTTGAATGTGAAAACTCTCTAGTTTATGTGTTTGCAAACTGATCCTTTTTCCCAAGCACACATAATTAAAAACTTGCAAATATTACAAAGATATAAGCCTTTTCATTTTCAGATCAAGTTGGTATCAGAGCATAGGTTTTTTAAGGCTTGATTGTTTGCAAGTGTTTGATTTTTGATGCTTACAAGGTTGAAGCTCACAAGAGGAGAAGGTCAACTTGTAGATCCAAGTTCTCAACTTTCAATAAGAAGGACTACACAATCACCTCAATCTTCAAGGAGATATTCACCAAGTATGGCTCATGAGGAGAGTCATGGAACTCTTCCTTCAGAGGAGGAAAATTTCAGAAAGGCTTTCTATGATATGACATAAATGGTGAAAGTTTTGTTTGAAGAAAGAAATGCAAGATTGCAAGTTGAAATATCCAACCCTCCAAAGGGCAATGGAGACAGTGGTGATAAAAATCCAAAAGGAAATGGAGGGAATGGTGATTCTCCACCTCCCTCACCTCCATCTTCCGCTTCTTATACCATTTCACAACCACCTCCAAATTCTCCAAAAGAACATGGTAAAATTCCTCCAAAAACTCCTTTGTTAAAGCTTGATACTAAGTTTGAATTGCCAATGTACAATGGAGAGGTAAATGTTGAGAAATTAGATAACTGGATTCGTCGGATTGAAGCGTATTGTGGGATACAAAGGATTCAATATGATGAAACTAAGATTCATCTTGCTTCTTTAAGATTGGACAATGCAACACTCATTTGGTGGGAAGCCAAAACTCAAGAGGACATGAAGAAACATGGTAAAGTTTTATCCTCTTGGAATGATTTTATTGTTGCAATTAAAAGGCAATTCTATCCATTAGCATACATGCAGAAAGCTATTATGGATTGGCAAAACTTTAGACAAGCTAAAGGGAAAAGTGTCCAAAAATTTACTCAAGAATTTAGAAGAAGAGCATTGGTTTTGGGTATAGATTTGTCTTCTCAAGAAACTTTACTCAAATACATTGGAGCTTTACATAGCTACTTGAGGCATACAATACTTATGTTTAACCCATCAAATATAGATGAAGTTTGTGTATAGGCAACTCATTTGGAAGCAAGAGGGAGGAATGAACCTCAAGAGGGCAGAAAAAAGCCATTTATTCATGGAGACAAGGGAAAGAGGAAGTTCAAGGGAAATGGGAAAAAGAATGCTTTATTTAAGAAAGAGGGAGAAAAACTTACATGTAAACATTGTTCAAAGGATGGCCATGATGAAAACCATTGTTGGAAACTTCATCCTGAAAAGAGACCCAAAAAGTTCAACAACAAAGGGAAACCAAATATTGCTGCAACCACACAACATGATTTAGGTTCTGATTCGGGTGATGAAACAAAAATTACAGCCATGGGTTTTCAAGCTAAGGGTTCTATTGCAAGTACTAGTTCTTCAAGTAGTATTATCCTCAATGAAACTCAACATGAAAAATAAAGAATAGAGCTTTTCCACATACGGGTTATTTCAAAGCATACCAAGATAGATACTCTTTTTGATACTAGATCTCAAGCAAACCTCATATTTGAAGACACTATCAAGAAGTTAAAATTGGAAACTATTCCACATCCTAAACCACACCCTCTAGGATGGGTATGTGACAATGCCAAATTGCATGTGACAAGAAGGTGTAAAATTAGATTTTCCATCACTGCAAATTTTATAGATGAGGTAGAGATTGATGTTATTCCTTTGGATATATGTGGTATTGTGTTGGGAAGCCCATACTTATATGATAGGATATCCATATTTCATTGTCATGAGAACAAGTATCATTTGTTTAAAAATGGAGTTGAGTACATTGTTAGAGCACATACACAGAAGTTGAATTTGTCACTTGTAAATGCGGGAGAAATGAAGAGATTAGTCAATGCTAGTAAGAATTTTGTCCTCTTGATGATCAAACCCAAAGACAATGTTGAAAAATAAGTTTTCCAAGGTTGTGATGAAAATTTGAAATCTGATTTATATGAGGTGTTTAACCAATATGATGAGATGTTTCAGGAACCAATGGGATTGCCTCCAAGAAGGGGTATCCAACATGAGATACAATTGCAACAATATTGCCCTCTTCCAAACATTGGTATGTACAGGATGTCATTCATGGAGAATGATGAAATTAAAAAACAAATCCAAGAGTTTCTTGACAAAGGGAGACTTTAATAAGTTAAAGAAAAATCAATTTGGAATATTTAGAATTTTTAAAAAGTACATGGTTTTTTTTCAATAAGAAAAAATATCTGATATTAGTGAATATAAAGTTAATCATACATAAGAAATCCACAAAAACACATTACATCTGTTGTTCATAACTTATATGTACCTCCCTAGCATACAATAAAAAATTGTATTATAGTGTTATATGACATACCAAAAAAGCTCTTCTTATAGTCTTTTACAAGAAACATAATCTTCAATTGATTTACAAAAAAACAAAAAATAAACTATTGTCATTCTTTCATAAAGTTATGTTTGAGTTCCCATCCCTTTTTCATAAAAAATGACACCTCCATCCATATGTAGTGCCTTCTTTGATAGATGATCAATTTCCTTGTTGAATTCTCTATAAATTTGTTGTACTTTCAAAGTCTAAAATTGTTCGCTCAACTGGTGAATTCTTATCATCCACGACTCTAAATTTATCACCTGCAAATCCTTTTTAAAGGAAAATGAGTCAACTATTACTTTAGAGTCTCCAACCAACTGTAAGAAAGATACATGTTTGTAATGATAAAATACCAAGATACTCCATAAATCCATAAGTTCACCCCTTGTGTTGGTTCCAGAACCACAGTTCAATTTTATACTGAAATTACCCAAGACTAGACACTTTAGAATAGATCTTGCACCACCCTCAAACCCCCATCTTGTGAGGCTCCATCGAAGAAACCTACAACTATATTCCACTCTAAAAAGGGAGGCCTAACAATTCTAAGATTGTTATCATAATGCACTTTTTTTGTTTCTCCCATATTTTGCAGAATTCTATTGCAAACCTTGGACAGAGACCAATTATGATCTTCAAAAATAATCAAATTTCTATGTCTCCAAATCTCCCAACATATGAAACAAGGTAATTCCTTCCAATAATCCATCTCCTTTAACCAAACCTGGAAACAATCACATAAAATTCCATTTCCCTAATCTCTTGATAGATGAAAAACATTTAAGAGAGACTTCCAAACTTTCTTTGAGAAAAAAAAACCAACCATCAAATGATTTAGTGATTCCTCCCTTTCTCCACACAACACACATCTACTAGGACCATAAAAAACTCTTTTAGATAGATTATCCCAAGTTAATATTATGTTTTCAAACATCAACCAGCAAAACAATTTTAATCTGAAAGGGATCTGCCACTTATATATCTCTAAAATATACTCCTTTGTAGCAAACTCATTATCAACTAAACATTGTACCTCATAGGCTTGTTTTGCAATGAATTTTCCTCCTTTATTATCCTAATACCACACTAAGGAACCATTTTCATCAATTAGCATAAACCCATAAAGTTTTTGTCACTTCACATATATCTCCCATTCCTCTTTCTGTTCACCAAAAATGCCAAGCATCTCTGCACTTTTCCAGTTAAAAACATTTAAGCCACCAACATCTAGAGAAGCTACCTGAGCTAGAAACTTTATTCCTTTTGAAAGGAAAGTATTTACTAAATTCACATACATTTTATAAAAATAGTGAGCTCTAATCAAGGGATCCACACCTAGTCTAATATCCCATTTGTTAGCACTCTATAAATTTTGCTTGGTTGAATAGAAAAACGACATAGGTAACTGTTTCAACCAGCTTTAGAGCTGAGGCACTAGCCTTCTCAACTCAGAGAGGGCTCTCTCGTGTCACTTGATATATCTATGGAAATCGGTGGCTAGATTTGGTTTGTTTTGGGGGGTTTTAATAAAATTGTTGAAGAGTTGAAGATAACCTTTGGGCTATGGGGTCAGGAATGTAAGATGCATTGCCAAATCATGAAAACTATCAAGAGGAAAAGGCTAAATGAGGAAGTGACTTCTGAGTTTATACTTGAAAATTTAGGTGGTATCGGAAGAAAGGAAACACACAACTATATCAGAGCATTATAGTAATGAATTCTGAAATGGTTTGGAAGAGATAAACATAGTCTAAATTGCCAAGCCGAGAGCATTGAATAATGAATTCTAGACCTTTAATTTCTCAATTTAGACAGAGGAAAGAAAAAATGAAATGCATAATAATAGGAATCACACACTATGAAAGAAAACGAGACTCATAACACCACCAGTTAGAATCTTTTCGTAAAAATTCCAAAATCTCCCTTTGCATTCATGTATTCATTCCAACCCTAGAGATTTACAAATTTTTCCTACACAAAGGGCAGGCTCCTCTTTTCTCCATGCTTTCTATACACTTGAGACCAAACATATATAGAGGATTTTCTCGTGGAATTTAAAACATTCTGAATTCCTCATAATTCTAAAATAGAGACAAGTTACAAAAAGGAATAATAGTTATCCTATTTTAAAGGGACCATTAGTAACAGGTCTATCATATCATAACTCCCTTTTCTTAGGTTGCCATATGTCCAAAACTTTCTGAAATGTACCTAATTTACTTGAGGATTTACCTCAACTTGATGATTTCCTCCTCCAGGGTACTCAACCAAGCAAGATTTTCTCTGACGCTCTCTATAATCTCGGTTTTGGTCTCTGTCTTCCGCCTTTTTTTCCTTTTCCTCTTTGCGGCTGGATTGTAGGTGTTGTCTGTGTGTTCATTTATGAAGAGATCCCTCATAACAGGGTTAAATATGACCCCAGACTCTGTCTCATTTGCAGGTTCGGTATGAAATTTAGTTGTCAGTATCTACAAGACCCATCTTTCTTTCTTACTTATTGACAATCTTTTCACATTAGTTGAGAACCTAGTCATGCCAGACATTGTCTGATGAGTGTTATCCATACATTTCAAACTTTGCAGAGACCATGATTTTTCCACCCTTTGAATTTACAGGACTCAATAAATCAACACAGTTCGAGCTTGTTTTTCTTATACATAAGATGGAAATTTCCCAGATTAGGATAAAATGATTCATATCTGAGATTGAGAGTTTTTGCATTTTAATCATGAATTAATGACATAGTACGTTGGTGTGCCACACTTCATCAATTCATTTTGAATGATGAGATTTGAGTTAGTTATGTGACGAAGTCCTTTTGATACGTCATCTGGGAAAGTACCTGGACTAGTGATGTGGGTGATTTGACTAACTGCCATCCTTCCCATGAGTTATTGATGTGAAATTTTAAACCACATGACATCGGGGCCGTGGGAAAGGTGGTTTGGGGAAATCTGTTTTCTGCCTTGATGCATGTGTAAGAGCGCCATGCGTTCCCCATCAAAACCATGATGGTTCTCCTTGGTCCTCCCTCACGAAATTAAGTTTCGTGTTATTTGTCGTCCCGATGTGGGCCTAAACTGTGGATTTGGGATTCTTCAAAATTGACGATCCGTCGAGCTACTCCCTTCCCACCTATGCTATATTTTTCTATATGCCGTTGGATATATCCCAACCCCCTAAACTATCACGCCTCTACTGTGGTATAGAATTTTGCTAAATTTCTGAAATTTTTAGATAAAAATTGTTATAGTGATAACATTGGCTCCAACTGGGGATGTTATCCTCCCTATGGGGTAGAAAAGAACTCATAGACCTGGTTCCCGATCTATTTGTTCCACTCTCAAAACATGTGTGTACCCTTCTCCTACTATGTCACTAACATCGGTTGAAAACCAAGATCTGCACACTGCTTCCAAATGGATGTTGGACGTTCGAGTATATTATTGAAAACTGACTGTATCTAGTACTAGAAAACTCAAACTGAAAAATGCTTGACCGAAAATCTTATTTTCACACTCCTATATATTATAAAACTGTTGAGATGAAATACTCAATCAAGTGATGATGAAGTGCCAATGCAACCAGTCAAGCAATTGGCCTCCCGATTTTCCTCCGATCACATATTTCTTAAGCAGGCAGACAAATGTAAAAGATGGCAGTTGAAAACACAAGTCGAATCCAAAACTTGAATTTATGAATAAAACAAACTCCTCCTTCAATGATGATTGTAATAGGATGGCTACAGGATCTTGGAAACCATGAAAAGTCATTTCTTCTTGATGAGCAAAAACAAAAAGGAAATCCTTTTTCATAAGCGTTTGATTCTCTTTCTCTGCTTCTTCTATTCTGAGAACATTTTCAAATAAAATGGCAGCAATAGGTTTTTCTACTTTTCCATGCATATCGACATAAATATCCACGCATTTTTGAATATCTTCAAATGTGACAGTTATATTATGTGCATAATTTTGTTCATCAAATGATTCTGATTTGGTTTCCTTAAACTTCTTGAAATTTTCTTGAGGACTGTCATTCTACCTTTCAAATGACTGAATGTGAATAAATCCATGTTCATAAATTTCTTGTAAGAGTGGAAAGTCAATATCATGAACTATTTCACAGTCTGGAGTTCTTATGGATGCATTTTCAGAATCCTCATCTGTGTCTATGGTGTTTAGAAATTGAACCACCACATCATTCTCAAGGGAAGAGAAAACACTTTGAAACACTTTTTCATGTTGAAAATCTATATTGATTTCGGGAGAACGGAAATGACCTTTAACAATAATTTCTGGAGCAACTTCTTCTTCCTTTTCAGGTTGATAGTTGAACATAGACTGCAAATCTGAGCTGACATGACCTTTTATGTGATTTTTCATAGAATTATCATCACCACTTCTCTCATGCCTGGAGGATTCCTGACTTGAGACGCTACAAATATTTTTCTTCAATAATTCGAAAGAAGAAAAACATAATGGTAGGGTTGTCCCACCTGATTTGAAACTATCTTCAATTTTATCCCCAACATATGGCTACATTTCAACACAAGTAATAGGGTCTTTAAGCACATGAAAAGAGTGTTGTGATATCTTGTCATTCTTTTCCATTGATTTAGCATGGTTTTTCATAAGCACGGATTCATTTTCCTCAATGATGATTTTAGATTTGTCTTTCAACAACTTAAATGAAACAAAACATAAAGGCAGAGAATCTCCTTCAGCTGATCTGATACTCTTTCCTCTGCAACTGTGATATGTAGGTTGAGTCATTTCACTATACTGCTGAAAAAAAAAATCTGATAGAGAACATGTAGTTGGTTGTTCCAAGGAGGCACCATCACAATCATCATCGTATTCATCATATATAGGTAAATCAACAACATATGCAATGTCATCTAACAAGAACAACCTTGGAATGTCAACATGTTCTTCAACAAATTGATTTTCAAATTCATCTTCTTGACTGTCTACAAATGAATACATAAAACCATATGCCCCTTGCTTATCATGGGATGGATCAGAAGCTAAATCAACACCTCTTCTTTCAACAAGTAGAATATAATTCTTTGAAAAATCATTAGCATTGGAAACTTCAAGAGGACCTATGATATCGTCAATTCTATGCTCAAGATTCTAATCAACTATTTTTTGTTCATATTTACTTTCATGTTCTTGAGCATTCAACCCCTCATTCTGGATATGTTTACATCCTTGGATGTTGTGTTGAATTTCTTGAGCATCACTAAACATTTGTTGTAAGGACTTAGGTATTCTTTCCATCAGAAGGAAAGAAAAATCTAGATGAAGAGTAGTTTCATAATGGAGCATGGCAGCAGCTTCATAGGGTTGAATTTCTTCGGAAAAATTATAATAGACGCTAGAGAAATTTCTACTGAATAAAGAAATAGCTTCGTTGTTGTGTATTTTCAAGGCATAAAACTCAATAAGTTGCATCTCTAAGGATTTCTCCTTTCCCCAAAACTTTAAAAAGACCTTCTTCAATTCCACCCATGAGCTGATGGTTTTTGGATGAAAATGTTTAAACCAGTCTTTGGTGTCTCGTTTCAAGGATTGAGAGAAAACTCTCATACACACATCATCGTGGTCAATCTCAAATAAATCTATAAAATGATCAAACCCTTGAATGTTTTTTTCAGCCGAAATGATATCATATTCTCCGTCAAACACAGGTAGATACTCATAGTAATTTGGAGGGAAATCATGAAGGGCTTGGGGTAGCTTTAAGGGTATATATCTATGTCAGGCCTTGGGGGATGTTGGACCAAGAAATGTGGAAGAAACATCATCCTAGGTCTCATGGGATTCATCAACTTGGTCATTGTCTTTGCATGGCCCAATTGGAAACATTTTATCAGAACCAGCGACAAGGTGAGGGTATGCATGTGCAACGTAGAGAGGAGGAAATATAATTGCAAGTCTTTCATGATCATCATTAAAATACAATAGGTAAAGGAAAATTTGTTTGGCATGTTCAAGGAAGGAGCAGAGGCAACTTAAAATTAAAAGTAAAATTCTTTGGAAGAGGTCCCATTTTGAGTACCTGTTTTCCTTCATGATGCTTTTTCCTCGCCCCTATCAAGGGGTCTCATCTTTCAGTGAAGTCTCTGTCTTGCGCTTGAATTATTGAGAGTGTATTCGCCTTTTGGAAATTCATGATTCTTTTATCAGTGGAGTTGCCTTAAAACTGATGTGGAGTTGCCAGAGAAGGAATGCAACCAATATGTGCCTAAGTGTCTATTTCTCTCAGACCTTAGAACTCAGCCATGTCGTTCTTCCCAAGGAAAATTTTTCAATTTCATCCCCGGCAACGGTGCCAGAATGTCAGCACTCTGTAAATTTTTCCTGGCTGAATAGACAAACGACAAAGGTAACTGTTTCAACCAACTTTAGAGATGAGTCACTAGCCTTCTCAACTCAAAGAGGGCTCTCTCCTGTCACTTGATATATCTAGGGAAATCGGTGGCTAGATTTGGTTTGTTTTGGGGGGTTTTAATAAAATTGTTGAAGAGATGAAGATAACCTTTGGGCTATGGGGTCAGGAATGTAGGATGCATTGCCAAATCATGAAAACTATCAAGAGGAAAAGGCTAAATGAGGAAGCGACTTATGAGTTTATACTTGAAAATTTAGGTGGTATCAGAAGAAAGGAAACACACAACTATATCAGAGCATTATAGTAATGAATTATGAAATGGTTTGGAAGAGATAAACATAGTCTAAATTGCCAAGCCGAGAGCATTGAATAATGAATTATGGACCTTTAATTTCTCAATTTAGATAGATAAAAGCAAAAATGAAATGCAGAATAACAGGAATCACACACTATGAAAGAAAACGAGACTCATAACACCACCAATTATAATCTTTTTGTAAAAATTCCAAAACCTGCCTTTGCATTCATTCCAACCCCAGAGATTTACAATTTTTTCTTGCACAGAGGGCAGGATCCTCTTTTATCCATTCTTTCTATACTCTCGAGACCAAACATATATAGAGGATTTTCTCATGGAATTTAAAACGTTCTGACTTCCTCATAATTCTAAAATAGAGACAAGTTATAAAAAGGAATAACAATTATCCTATTTTAAAGGGACCGTTAGTAACAGGTTTGTTATATCAGGACTCCCTTTTCTTAGGTTGCCATCCGTCCAAAACTTTCTGAAATGTACCTAAATTTACGTGAGGATTTACCTCAGCTTGACGATTTCCTCCTCCCGGGTACTTAACCAAGCGATATTTTCTCCAACGCTCTCTATCATCTCGGTTTTTGTCTCTGTCTTCCACCTTTTGCTCCTTTTCCTCTTTGCGGTCGGATTGTAGGTGTTTTCTGCATGTTCATTTATGATGATATCCCTCATAACGGGGTTTAATATGACCCCCGACTCTATCTCAGTTACGGGTTCAGTATGAAATTTAGTTGCCAGTATCTGCAAGACCCATCTTTCTTTCTTACTTAGTGACAAGCTTGGCACATTAGTTGAGAACCTAGTCATGCCAGACACCACCTGATGAGTGTTATGCATACCTTTCAAACTTTGCAGAGACTGTGATTTTTCCAACCTTTGAATTTATAGGACTCAAGAAATCAACACAGGTCAAGCTTGTTTTTCTTATGCATAGGATGGAAATTTCCCAGAGTAGGATAAAACGATTCATATCTGAGATTGATAGTCTTTTCATTTTAATCACGAATTACTGACATAGTACGTTGGTGTGCCACGCTTCATCAATCCATTTTGAATGATGAGCTTCGATTTAGTTATGTGATGGCATCCTTTTGATACGTCATCTGGGAAAGTACTTGGACCAGTGATGTGGGTGATTTGACTAACTACCATCCTTCCCACGAGTTATTGATGTGACATTTTAAACCACGTGACATCAAGTTCATGGGAAAGGTAGTTTCAGTCAATCCATTGTTGGCCCTAATGCATGTGTAAGAGAGCCACGCGTTCCCCATCAAAACCACGATGGTTTTCCCTGGTCCGCCCTCGCAAAATTAAGTTTCGTGCTACTTGTCGGCCTGATGTGGGCCTCAACCGTGGATCTGGGATTCTTCAAAATCGACGATCCATCGAGCTACTCCTTTCCCGCCTCCGCTATATTTGTCTATATGTCGTTGGATATAGCCCGCCCCCTAAACTATCATGTCTCTACTGTGTTATATCATTTCGCTAAATTTCCGAAATGTTTAGATAAAAATTGTTATAGTGATAACACCATCCATTCCCGACTTCCAAACAAGCCAATTTGTAATGATAGGCAAAGACAAAGTGAGAGCTCTCCAATAGTTTAAAATACCTTTCAATTTCTTTCTTCCTTCCCTAAACCATTCCACTACAAATTTCTTCTTCAAATACATTTTTAGAATCACTTAATGCCAAAGACCTGGTGTCATTAAAATCCTCCATAAGCTATTTGCTGCCAAATATTTACAAAAACAAAATATGTTTTTAATTCCCCATCCCCCTTTATTTTTTGTCTTAGCAATCCTTTTCTAGTCTACCAAGTGTATGCTTTCTTTTTCTTTTTTTCTCGTCCATAAAAAGATAAACATCCTTCTTCTGATTCTCTCTAAAATACCTTTTGGGATCTTAGCCATAGAAATACAATAAACATGAATTCTTTCTAAAATTGTTTTAACAAGAATAAACCTATCTCCTAAAGTGATCCATCTATGACACCAGTTTGAAATCCTTTTTTCAATTTTTTTTAGTAGCCAACTCTAGTCAATCAAAGTATAACAATTACGTTTAAGAAAAAATCCCAAATATTTAAATTCTTATTCTAATGTTTTTACCTCAAAGGGAAAAAAATATTTTAATTGTAATTGCTCCTCCTCTATCCATCTTGCTTCTAAAAAATGTGACTTCTGAGAACTAAAAGACATACTAGAGGCATTGGAAAATAATTCAAGGACTTTCTTTATAGCTCTCCATTATAATAAAGTGTCATTTCTAAATAAGATAACATCATTCAAAAATAATAAATGTGTAAGTCTAATTCCATTTGCAACCAGGACTCCTTCAAGTTTTCCATCTTCAACAGACTTTAGAATAATTCTCCTAAGTCCTTCAACAATAATAAAAAACAATAGTGGGGAAAGAGGTAAGCCTTACCTTAAACCTATGATATCCTAAAGACACTGGAAGGACTTCCATTAATTAATACAGAGAAATTTGCAGAGCTCACACAAATCATAATCCAATCAGTAGCTTCAAGGCTAAGACCAATCTGAAGTAATACAAATATAAGGAACCTCCAATCAACCCTAACATAGGCTTTCATCATATCTAGTTTCAAGACCAAATATTTAGCATTTTTAACCTTTATACTATGTAGAGCCTCCTATGCCACTCCAATAGCATCTGTAATTTGTCTATTCTCCAAGAATCCAAATAGTTCCTTTAAGATACCTGAAGAGAGGAAATATTTAATTCTAGTAGCTATGATTTTTATAATTATCTTATAAATCAAATTACACAGGGAAATGGTTCTAAAGCCTGCAAAGGAATATGGCTTATCACTTTTTGGGATACTTGCTAGAAAGGTTGCATTGAGAGCTCCAACGAGATTTCCTTTCAATCTAGACTCTTCCACCACTTCCAATAGTTCAGTGCCCAAAAGATCGAATAATTCCAAGAAGAATTCAATTGTCCAACCATCTAGCCTAGGAATTTTTGAAACAAAAAACCTTTTTAAAGTAGTCAACACCTCAGATAGAAAAATAGGATCAACTATTCTATGTCCTTCTTCCTTGGAAAAAGGTCTAGGATAAACCTTAATAACTTCCAATTGGTGAACTATAGAGAGATTTTCCTGAGCTTTGAATATATTTATAAAATATCCCACTACTTCCTTTTCTAAGTTTTTTTGTCTTGTAAGTAAAGAGCCATCCATCGTTCTGATATCCCAAATAGCATTGGTTTTTTTTCTAAAATTTGCATAGGAATGAAAGAACTTTGTATTCCTATCCCCTGAAGCAAGCCAATTTAGTCTTCTTTTTTGTCTCCAAGTCTGCTCCTCCTACTTTAAAATATCCATTTTTTGTTTATCCTTCTATACAACCAAATACTTATCTTCATCCCTCTCAAAACCCATAGGAGAGGCAAAGTAAAGTAATTCTAAGTCCACTTACAGCTGGATTAGTTCCTCCTTGGAAAAAAGTTTTTTATTTTGTTCCCATCTAATGACCAGATATTTCAACATATTTATCTTATGTACTAGTGCATCCATAGGAGAAAAGAACTCTGAACTCACAAAATTGTGCCAATTGGTTCGAACTAAATTCAGAAATTTATGTTCAGTTAACCAAACTGAATTGAATTTAAAGGGATAAATAATATTTCCCGACTCTTGAACCAATTGAAACACCACATGCATATGATCATAGATCTTTACATTTACCACCCACAACTGATATCTGATCGCCTAAAGCACCATGTTTTCATTAATTAAAAAGCGATCCAATCTCTTAGCAATAAAATCCTTCTCTCCTCTACCATTTCTCCAAGTCGGTAGAAATTTAATAGGTTCCACATATATTAAGCCTTCTTCCTATAACAAATGATTAAAATATGAGGCCAATGGATCATTCCTTGAGGAAGAACCCCAAACTTCCCTTGCAGAGATAGTAAAATTCAGGTCACCTCCCAGAATTAAATCAAGATCTTTTAGTAAACCATCCATCTTCACAATGTCCCAAAACAATTGTCTATCCCCATAAGGACCATAGCAATTTACTAGCTTCAGATTTTTGTTTAGATCCTTAACAAAACCATCCAAAAGGATTCTTACCGGAGTAAATAAAGCATTGAAATCAACTTTTGTAGGGTTCCAAGTAGTGAGCAGTTCCCATGATAACCCATAAGAATCCACTCCACAAAACTTCTAACGAGGTAAAAATTTATAAAACACCTCTTGCACCATGTTCACACTAACCATAGTTTCTTGAACTATAAATATATCAGATTTATCATTTCTATCAATCCTTTGAGGGCTAAGAATTTTGGAGCACCCCCCATTCCTCTAACATTTAGTGAGACTACTATCAGTTTTTAACCCTCGCTAGGAATTTATGTGCTCTAAGCGCTCTTGGACCTTCCAAAACTTGAAATTGTGAAATAACGTTAGTTTCCTTCTCCTTCACCAATTTTCTTGCACTTCTCATTTTTATAGGGGAAAAATATTTTTCCAAACCTCCAAAAACAACTCCTTTCAATTTCAAAATCTCCTTAAATTGGCTATAATCACCAACTCCCTCAACCGAAAAATA
>SNQJ01S0077609.1:1330-27913 GCA_010110895.2 Picea sitchensis | reverse complement strand
AAGAGGACGATAGAAGGAGAAGCATACTAAGGTTTTCTCTTTGAGTTTTTGTTGAGATAATTCATTTTTCATTCATTCCTTAATTCATTAGAAGCCTAATTATTTTTTATGATAGCAGGGTCCTATTGTAGACAACAAGATTCAAGATTGAATTACATCATTCAGACACTTGTTTTTCAAAGGTGTTGATATATATTTGATAGTCTGTGTAGACTTGTCTGTTTGTGAATTAGATTTCATGACTGACAAAGGCCATTGTGCAAAGTCAAGTGGGAAACAATCTGTGGCAAGCTAATCCAACTTNGTCCAAAACTTCCTCAGGAAATTTTGTAAAGAGAACGATTCTTTGATGAATTGGAATGAAATAAAGGATTGATTTATGTCTAATCTATTTTGATGATTGACTTTGTGTCTTTACTTTTGTCTCTATATTTATTTCAGCATGTGATATGTTTAGAAAATTACATAAATAATATTTTTTTCAGCAATCTTTTATTTATAAAAAAACAGCCTAAGCAGTTGTAAACAATACTCGTGAATTAGGATATCAATTTTGATGTCTATAAACATAGGGTGATATTCCCTCCTATCTTTCTTTAGCCAAGTAAGATTTGAAAATGCTTGAGTAAGATCATTTCATATATTTTCCTCGACAACTAGGTTTAAAGATGACACCTCATAAAAATCCATATCCATTAGGTTGGGTGTGTGAATATGCTAAGTTACAAGTGACAAAACAGTGTAAGATAAAATTTGCAATTACAACTAAGTTAATGGATGAGGTTGAACTAGATGTTGTGCCTCTTGACATTTGTGACATTGTCTTGGGTAGTCCATATCTATTTGAGAGGAAAGTTGTGTTCTACTGTGAAGAGAATAAATATAAACTTTTCAAACATCGGGTTGAATTTATTGTTAGATTAAATAAAAAAATAATGTTTCTTTAGTGAGCACAGGGCAAATGAAGAGACTCATGATTGCAAGAAAATATTTTGTTCTCATGATATTGAAATAGAAAGAAGAAGAGATATGTGATGTTTTATGAAGTTGTGATCCAGATCATAAACAAGAGTTGTTCAAAAGCATATCTAACTATGATGAGTTATTTCAGGAACCTACAGTGTTGCCTCCTAAGTGCGAGGTTCAACATGAAATCTATTTGCAGTAGGATTCTCATGTTCTTAACATTGGTATGTATATATCATCATTGATAGATAATGCACAGATAAAGAAGAAAGTTCATAAATTGCTTGATAAAGAAATTATAAGGCCAAGTTCCTCTCCATGTGGATCTCTCATTGTATTAGTTCTGAAGAAATATGGTACATGGAGGATGTGTATTGAATTTTGAGGATTGAACAAGATTATGATAAATAACCATTATCCTCTTCCCAGAATTGATGATTTATTGGATCGGTTAAAGAATGTTGTTTATTTGACAAAGTTGGACTTGTGAATTGGATACCACCAGATCAAAATTGTAGAAAGTGACATATGGAAAATTTATTTCAACACAAAGCAAGGGTTGCTTGAATGGTTTGTTATGAGATTTGGTCTATGTAATGCACCTGCAACATTTATGAGGGTAATGGATGATGTGTCCATGCCTTACATAGATTATTTTTTCATTGTCTACATAGATGATATATTGATCTTTAGTTGAATATGGGAAGATCATGTAATGCATTTTAAGATAGTCTTTGAACTCTTGAATAAGGAGAAGTTGTTTATCAAGATGTCTAAATGTGAATTTGGAAAAAATTATTAGGTATATTTGGGTTACATTGTAGGGAATGGTCATCCAAAGATAGATCCTACAAAAGTAGAAGTTATTTCAAAAAGTTCCAAGCCAACTACTGCAATCGAAGTCAGGAGCTTCTTGGGAGTAGTATAGTAGTGGAGTAAATTCATTGCTAATTTCTCTTTGATATCATCTCCTATGCATGCATTTACAAGTGTAAAACAGGTCTTTCAATGGGGAGGCAAGAAGCATAAATCCTTCGAGACATTAAAGGAAAATATAAGTACTACACAAGTTTTGGTTCTTCCAGATATACAATAGCCATTTGAGATTCAAACTGATGCAAGCGTATATGACATGGCAGTAGTCTTGATGAAACGAGGTAAACCTATATGTTATCATTCTAAGACTTTTACTTAGGTTGTGATTAACTATCCAACATATGATAAGGAATTCTATGCATTGGTACAATGTTTGAAGAAATGGAAGTATTACTTAATGGGAAAGGAGACGATAATTCATACAGATCATCAACCATTACAATATTTGCAGTCATAGACCAAGCTACAATAGTCAGAACATTTTAGGTGGATGGATTTCTTACAATACTTTCATTTGGTAATCAAGTATAAGAAAGGTATTCATAACAAGGTTTTAGATATGTTTTCAAGACCAGTGATCAATGCATCTACAATATTAAGGTATAATCCCTTAGCTCATGAAAGTTATGCTAAACAATATGCTAGGGATAATTATTTTAAAGACACATATATGGATTTGATCCATTGAAATCAACAGTTAGATTGTCATATGCATGACAATTTATTATATCATTTTGGAAAGATTTGTATACCCAGGGATGAAAGAATAAATGTAATTAGAGAAGCTCACACATCTCTAAGTTCTAGACATTTTGGGGTTGGTACGACAATAACACAATTGTATAGATATTGTTATTGGCCTTGAATGAATGAAAGAATTTCCAAATATATAAAAGGGTGTGTTATGTGTGCCACAAATAAGACCAACAACATAAATTTGGGATTGTATGCACCACGTTCAGTACATTCTCAGCCATGGGAAAGTATATCCATGGATTTTGTAGGGGGTTTACCGATGTCCAGGATAAGTTATGATTATTTATATGTCATTTTGGATAGATTCAGTCAAATGTGTATCTTAATGCCATGCAAGAAGTATGTCACAACTAAACCAGCAACACATATTTTCTTTACTAATGTATGGTTTCATTTTGGACTACCAACATCTATTATATCATATCAATACTCTCACGTTTTGGGAAATTTTTGGTCTCATTTATGGGAATTAATGGACACTAAGTTAAAGAAAAGAAAAAAAATTCATCTGCAAACATATGTACTTATATAGATGCTAAACATAATGGTGGTACATCTACTTTGAGGATACGACAACGAGCATCCTAAATTATGATATGAACAATTTTCCTATGTACAACATTCCTATAATCATGACATGTATTCTTCTACTCAAAAAATCCTTTTGAAGTATGTTTGGGGTACTTTCCTAAATCACCTGCGGAATTTTCTTTTGGAGAATAAAGTAAAGAAGATGGATGGGGTGATACAGATAAATCTAAAAGGTTCATTCAGAGGATCCAACAGGTACATCAAGCATTATAGGAACAATTGGAGAATATCCAAGCCAAGTACAAGGCGAGGCATGACAAACATTGGGTTGATCATCAGTTTCAAGTCGGTGATCAAGTATGGTTACATATCAACAAGGATAGAATGAATGGTGAAGGTAAAAATCGAAGACCAATATGATATGTTCCATTCAATATCTTGGAAAATATTGGTACTAATTCCTTTGATTTAGATCTACCCTCCTACATGAAATTGTATTCAGTGGTAAATGTTGAGAATTTGAAGCTTTAAGAGCCTCCTATGACTATGGATGAATATGAAATTATTTAGGTTCTGACAATTGATGATTTTACTCATGTGACGTCCCTATCCACCCGAGCCGGGAAATACCACTACCTCAAACCTTCTTTGATACCAATTTGTAGCACCGCAGCCTCCTCCTGGGAAATGTCACATGAAATAAATACAAAACAAAATCGCTCATTCTGTTCTGATAATCAAACCTTTCCATACCCAGGCATGGACCTGTTGGGATATCACAGACATATCTCTTTACGGAACATCATACATATAAACTTAAACAACTAATATGCATTCTACTAATACACAAATTAAATGCAGAAATCACAGTAAAACATACATGCAACAGCACATGCAATTCTTATAAAAATGAAGACATGTACATAATACACATCATAAACAATTAACATAGATATGGTACTTATCTTTTTATGAAATTCACCAACTACATGAAAACCTTTGATGAACCTCCCAGCCTTAGACCATGTTGCTTCAAGCTATCAACAATGGGTCACCCTCGAGCTAGGACTAAACTCCACCTAGGGTAAAGGGAATCCTAGGCTAGGCTGAGAGTATGGAAAGCTACACAATGTAACAGGAAGGATTCCCTCCAATGAGCCTACTTACACCCACCACTCATAGACTCTCATTCCCCACATACCTATCCCACCCCATGAATATGCACCTTCACTATTCCGCAATCCATTGACTGCTCCACTTCCCTTCCAAGGCTTCAACAACAGGTTGGATCATAAATTATCAGAGCTCTGTAGCTACTGCTAGACTCCCTCCAGGAGAAATCACTTCTCCAACAATATCTCTCACCTAGAAAGAGTTTCTCACAGGCCTGACAACCTGCTTCTTAAATCAATGGGATTGACAACCCGCCTCTTCAAAATTATAGGCATGACAACCTGCTTCTTCTTTCCAACTCCTACGTCAAATGGGTAACCAAAGTAGAAAAAATGGGTATAGGCTTTGGTAATGACAACAATCCACACAAGTTGAGAGAAAAACATGGGTAGCAACAACAAGATGGCTAGGGAGCGATATGGCTCAGGAACTATGCAGTAGTGTTTTGCCTCATAGGAAAAACGAGTTAGCTTCACAGGTTTGCAAGTTTCAGAGGTTTCAGAGGTCAACAATGGAGGAAATGGTTGGTTGCGTGAGTATGTGAGAACATGGGGAGGATGGAAAAAATGGTGAGTGAACCCACAACGAAAAAAAATTCCCCATAAAACTGCACGCACCCAGGTTGACACATGGCTCTCTTGGGAGTTTGTTCCTCTCTATTTCGAGTTTGTTCCTCTCCCCAAAGGAACTTAGGGTAATAGGGGTTATTTCCAAAACCTTAGTATTTTAGGAAAATACATTATAATATTCCCTTGGGGTTAAGCCCTCAAGCTTAGCCAAAATTTCCTAGCCTCTTAGTGCCATTCCTTTCCCTACCTAGTGAAGCTTAGTCCCCCATAACTCTTTCTTCGTGGTTAGTCTACACACAACGATGCAATTATATTAATGGTGTGAGTATTTACATATACAAAATGAGGCTCCATGGCCTTCAACATATAGGCTCTCTAGCCTAATAAACACATAATCCTTCCATCTTATAAACACTTGGCTCACCGGCCTATAAACATAATTACAATTTAGCAGGGGCTCAGCCTCGGGGTATTACAATCCTCTCCCCTTATTTATTCACTATCCTCAGTGCATCTTACTTACATAATTTCAACACGATATCCAAAATATTAAAAAAGATGCAGGTATTCTTCCCACATAGCATCTTCATGCTCCCAAGTTGCATCCTCAATACCGTACCAGGTCCATTGGACCTTTACAAGCCCTATGGATCGATTCTAGAGCTATTTGGTTTTACGATCCATAATGTGTACCAGATGCACTTGGAAAGCTCCTTCTTTCTCCACCTGAATGACATTCCAATCAATAACATGATTAGCATCAAGTGTATATTTCTTAAGCATTGATACATTGGATACATTATGAATAATCATAGATGCAGGTAATGAAAGCATGTAAGATATTGTTCCACTTCTCTCTTATTTCAAATGGCCCACAATATCTAACTTCTAACTTGGAACAATTTCCCAACTTCAGGGAACTTCTGTTGGCCTTCACCTTCAAGAAAAAATGATCACCCACATTAAATTCCCTGTGAGTTATGCCCTTGTCAGCATATAATTTCTTCTTGTCTTGGGAAGCCTTTAAATTCTATTTTATCTTCAACATTTTCTCTTTCATTTCCCTGAGAAACTCTGACCCAACCACTTCTCTATCTGTTGGATTGCCCCAGCTTACTGGTGTGTTGCACCTTCTGTCATAAAGTGCCTCAAATGGGCTCATCTTCAGTGATGCTTGGTACCCATTATTGTAGTAAAATTCTACCGAGTGTAGATAATCTTCCCATTATATGGTTTTCCCATCACGTACATCACATATATTCTATCACTTGGTTCACTCTTTCTATTTTCCCATCAGTCTCGAGATAACAAGTTGTGTTGAAGTTCATATTTGTTCTGAACCCTTTGAATAATCCCTTCCAGAAATTAGAGGTAAAATTTGGGTCTTTGTTAGACACAATTGTCTTGTGTATGCCATGCAAGCGTACTAATTCCCTCAAATAAATATCAGCAGCATTGGTTGCCTTGAGAGTAACCTTCACAAAAATGAAATCGACAATGTTGGTAAGCTTATCTACCACCAGCATGATAGAATCATGTTTCTTGCTTGTTCTAGTCAATTTGGTGATGAAATACATTGTCACCACTTCCCACTTCCACTCAAGAATGGGAAGTGGTTGAAGAAACCCAACTAGGTGTCTATGCTTAGCCTTGACCTTTTGACACTCCATACATTTAGAAATGTACTCAACAATTTCTTTCTTCATGCCTAGCCAATAGCATTGGCTTTTGGTTGCTGCAACAATTTTCTGATATCTGGGGTGTCCAGCATAAGGTACATTATGGATCTCTTTCAAAATCATACTCCTCAATTCATGAGAATTCGGTACATAAATTATGTTCCTATACAAGAGAATTACATCATTTGTCAATTCATAATCTTCAACCTACTGCTGCATTTTACCTTGTTGCAATTTTGTTACTAACTCCCTATACTGCAAATCTACTTTTGCAGCCTAAAAAAATATTTCCTTTAAGATCAGTTTGATACATGCAAATGGTTGTAGCATGTAGTTCATACACTCTCTTGTTGAGTGCATCGACCACTTTGTTTTCTTTTCCTTTGATGTGCTTGATATCAAAGTCATACTCACAAAGGAATTCCAACCATCTACTATGCCTAGCATTCAAAGTTGGTTGATCAAACAAATATTTCATACCATTATGGTATGTCCTCAACTCAAACCTCTTTCCCACGAGGTAGTGCCTCCACTTCTTCAAGGCATGTACTATTGCTTCCAACTTCAAATCATGAGTGGCGTAGATCCTTTCATGCTCTTTCAATTTTATGGATTCAAAAAATACCACAAATCCATTCTTACTAAGGACTCCACCAAGTCCTTCTTTGCATGCATCTGTGAAAACCACGAAATATTCATTCAAATCTTCAATCCTCAGAATTGGAGCACTGGTTAATAACTTCTTCAATTGCTGGAAGCTCTTTTCACATTTTGTTGTCCATTGAAACTTCACTCCCTTCCTTTGCAAGGAAGTAATTGGGTGAGAAATCCTTGAAAACCATGCAACGAATCTTATGTAGTATCCATATAGACCCATGAAGGATCTAAATTCTATCACATTCTTAGGTTTTGTCTGCCCTTTAATAGATTCAATATTTTCAAGGTCCACTGCTATCTCTTCTTCAGATATGATATGCCCCAAATAGTGAATTCGATTCTTATAAAATGAGCACTTGCTCAATTTGGCATACAACTGGTGCTCTCTTAACACTTGTAACACCATCCTCTAATGATTCTCATGCTCTTCATCTAACTTGGAATATACAAGGATGTCATCCAAAAAGACAATGACAAACTTGGATAAGTATTCCCGAAAAACACCATTCATCAAGCACATGAAAACAACCGGTGCATTTGATAACCCAAATGGCATCACTGTGAACTCGTAATGACCATACGTTGTCCTGAAAGTGGTATTGATGATGTATTCATCTTTGATCCTTAATTGATGATATCCTGACCTGAGATCAATATTTGAAAATATCCTTGTATCATTTAACTGATCAAAGAGATCATCAATACTTGGCAAAGGATAATTGTGTTGGACATATTGTCATTGATATGTTGTCATTGATGTCAACAATTGATGTCATTGTGATGTGATGATAAGTTGTTATGATGATTTGTCATTGATAACAACAGTATAACAGTTAGTAGAGAATGGAAATGTCAAACAAAATGTAGAGAATGAAAATGTCAAACAATATGCAGAGATTCATGCTCATAAGCAAGGACATTAATCAAAGCTCATAAGGAAGAGTGCATTGAAGAAATGCCATCAGGATCGAAATCACCATGGTAAAAATCCAAAGGATTCAAGGAATAATCATGTTCATTGAGATAGTTTTTAGGAGTAATTGTGGAGAAGACATAACGCGAGGTGGAGAAGAATCTACCGAAAAGCTCATGAGAGGCAGCATATTATATTGCACAATATCAGAGCATGCAGATATCCTTGGTTCAGTTGGAAACCAAGTATAAACCCAAAATCTCAGAAGAGATGACGCACAAGAGGCTCAGAAGAAATGATGCATAAAATTCATCTGATCTAGGAAATATTTTGGGACAAACCAAGACCATCAGATTTGGGAGTTACAAGAGAAGGACCATTGGAGGATTGGTCAATGATCAGATCAAGTCATGACTATTGGATACAAAAGCACCAAATCAAGGGCAGTGATTGATTGTGGAGCGCGAAGGGAGTATTAAGCAACGTGTTAATTCCAATCCTACAATTATTCTAGATCGTCAATCATCACCTGCCAATAGATCTACAGTTGGCATCAGTTCCACTACCAACGAGAAATTTCCATTGCAGAAATCGATGATAGTTTTAAACGTCCTACTAGTTGGGACCCCGCAATCATCCCTGATCATTGATCTACTCAAGTATCATTCTCGATCGTTGGATCAAGTTGAGTGGAAGGACAAAGTAATCCATAAAGAAGGACCATTAGATATGGAGAATACATGATGACCATTAGATCCAGGAGGAGGACATGTGCCACATCAAAATATCCACATCAGCAAGACCACATCAACAAGGATGTGTGGCATAATCAAATAATGGCAAGTGTGAAGATGAAATTGGCATTTCAGGTATGTGTAAGTCACAAATCTAAGTGACACGTGGCAACCTCTCGGCCAGTGACAAGTTGGCAGTGATGTCAACAAGTTACGTCACTTCGAGAGTATGTACTTTGGGGGAAACCAGTTTCTAACACCAATAACTGCCTGAAGCGTCGAAGGCCAAAGTTAACGCTAACCGTTGATCTAATTCGAGAGTGTTATCGAACGTTGATCAAGTACAGTGGAAGGATATAATAAGCATAAACCATGAAGTGATGCTAACCGTTGTTATACTTCAGAGAGAGTTCTCAACCATTGAATATTATGGACATGCATCTTTGATTCGAGAGGTTTAATTATTGCAAATATTGGAAATCGCCGAATGCCGAAGTTTCAAAGTGAACGAGAACCATTCATCGTGCAAATAAAATATTGACCGTCCAATCTACTTCGGAGAAATCTACTTTGGGAGATTTGAAAGATTACAAAGGCTGGAAGTCGCAAAGGATGAAGTCCCAAAGTAAAGACAATCGTCCATCTCATTGTGCGATTAAAATGTGACTGTCGATCTTGACAATTGATCAAGCACTTATAGCCTAGCGCATGGTCACCACTTGCGGTCGTATGGAATAAATAAATAAGGGTAAAAGAAGAGGAGGCACTTGAATTAACAAGCCCGTGGTTATACACCTATGGTCATATGAAAATGGTTTGAAGGAAGCGCCTCATGTAGATTTCATCTATGAAATTCGACATAGGATTAACACCATAATAATACAGTGAATAGGTGAAAATATCGAATATGATATGTTGCAAATTTAGGACACAACAAAAGCATGAGAATGATATAATGACTCGATCCATGTCTGTGATCAACTCATGAAGATAAAAGAACCGACACATAGTCATGATTAAGAGAGTTAAATCATGAGCATTATGAATAAAGAATAAAAGGAAAAATTATATTATTTAAAGTTTAAATTTATCATTTAAATGAAAAGGTACAATGGTTCAATATCAAAAGATGCAGTGATTAAAATTCACACCAGTTGGAAGACTATATAAACAAGAAAGAATGGTGAGGATAAAGTGTAGTTGAATTTTTTGAAGTATATATATTTATATATAATGGATTGAATGAAGGTTTATTCTATTAGGTTGGTGCTTTTTTACAAGTTGGGTCTTGTATGATGATTGGATTTCTCACATCTCAGTTGGATCTGAGATCAACAAGTTGGGACTTGTTATGAGGATTGGATTCCTCATTTCTTAGTTGGATCTTAGAACTACAAGCTAGGTCTTGTAACAGAGATTTGGGTCTCTCATAGTTTATTGAAGTTGAATATATTCAAAGATTGATCTTAGGTATTCATTCAAGTTAAATAAATAAATAAAATGTTTATTTTTTTATATATTGGTTGAGAAAATGAAATAAATATATGTTGTTCAGTTAATTTATGAAAAGTGAAAAATTGTCCAAAGTTGTTTGACACTGATTCACCCCCCCCTCCCCTCTTAGTGTCAAGTGTCCATTTAAACAATTGGTATCATATCAAGTGCCTTCAGCACAATTTAAACAATGGAAGGTAGATTCAAAAGAAATGGGTGGACAAACTGTTATCTCCACAAATGAAGCTTCCTTATTTGATGGAACAGATTATTCATCATGGAGGGAAAATATGAAAAGATATCTGAAGTCAAGAGGACCTGGATTTTTGGATTCGGTAGTAGGTAAGCGCTGACACTTAACTACTTCAAAGAGAAAAACAAAAACTGCAAAGGAGGCAAGGAGAAACAATTTAGTAGCCTTAAAAGAAATCCAAGATGGATTGTTAGATGAAGTCAAAGAAAAGATGAGACACTACAAATCTGCTAAATAATAATGGCTCCAACTAGAAAATTGTTATCAGAATGAAGCACAAGAAGAAGAGAAATTCTATTAAAGTAAGGAATAAGACTCAGATAAAGAGGATTCATGTCAGAATAAAGAACAAAACTCAGAAGAAGAGAATTCTTATCAAGATAAGGAACAAGACAAAGAAAATGAAAATTGCAATCATATTGAAGAACATAATACATTGAAAGACACCTCTAATCACAATGAAATGAAGGATTTAATTCAATCCTCATTCAACAATGAGGAATACAACCTCATCAAGGAATTGAGGAATACCTCAGTAATCACTAAAGAAAAATTACATAATCTTAAGACTGATGTTACAGTTGCAATAGATGAGATTCATATGGAACCAAGAAATTGTATGCATATTAAAGTTCCTGTGGATGTTCTTGACCATATTGAATATACAGTTATGTACACTTTTGAAGATTTGGATAAACTTCAACAATTAGATCAATCTAACCATGAAGAGCATGAGAAAAATATTTAGTTAGAAAACAAAGAAGAAGAGATCAAAAGATTGAAAACTGAAGTTACTAATCTAACAAAAGAGATGGAATAATTAAAGACACATGACAATAAAAGAAAAAAAGTACTAAAAGAATAAGAAGAATTAGTTAACAGCCTAAACACTCAACTTGAGGAAATTAAAGAAAGTGAAGAAGACCTAAAGATCCAATTAACAAGGAAATAAAATTCTTACCACATGTTGGAACTGGAAATTGTCAATTTCAAAAAGATAAATGAAATTATTAATGCATATCTAATGACTCAAATTGAAGAAGATAAGAAAAAGGAAGAAACCCAGAAGATCCAAATAACTAAAAAGGAAGAATTGTTAGGATATTTAGACACTTAGGAGTTAGTTAAGATCTACTTGGTCTAATATGGGAGTTAGTTAAGATCTACTTGGCCTAATATGTCGCTAGGTAAAAGTGTGTTTCAGTATGCATTAGTATGCATTTGTAGTTAGAATTTTGACGGGTCACGACATGTTACTGACATAGAGTGATTTGACATTTCATAATTTCTCGATCTTAACGACCATTGATCCATGGCTTAACACCTCGACATTGGTCCATGATCTCTATTTAAAGAGCATGGAGGGTCATTTTCCAATGAGATCAATTATGAGAAACTCTCTTGTAAAAATCTCTCTCTAATCTTTTTGCATTAATAAACTCGCCCAAGTGGGTCAGATTGGATGGGTCGCGGATGTTTCCATAGGGTTTTACCATACTTGAAAATATTGGTGCGTTGATCTTTGATCTAGTTAGTGTGAGTGGTTACCTGGCGGTGTTCATCCTCCCTGCTGGAATAATTGTTTTCGAACATGGTGTCGTGAGCCCTGCTTGAAGTTCAGCCTGTTGTAGACCAAGACAGAATCCAAGTTGCATCATCTCTTGTTTCTGCCATTTACTTACATTTTTGGACCTGAGAGGATTGTTCCATTATGTTTGGAGCACTTGTTTCATTCAAGAAAACCTTTTCGCTTCACCTAAAGGTTTTCGCTTTTCTCCCAAGATACACCATTACAACAACCGAGGTATAAAGTCCTAATAATGATTTTTTTACTTTTGCAAAGTTTTGATTTTATTTCTATTTGTATTTTTATTTCCTGCTACTACTCTTTAGATATGCATATTCTCTTTTCCCCACACCCTATGTGATCTCATAAAATCAAAAACAGATAGGAAAATGTGCATCTTCCTAAGCTAACCGATATCTAACCCTTTGTTGTCATCTAGAAGTGAAATTTTTCTTGTGTGAAAGAGCTTTTGGTGCATGCTCTCCAAGGCCATCTTCAACAACAACAACAACAACAAAACAACAAAACCTCCTCAACATTACAATATGTTTTGCTAGGACCATTTGGTTAAAACTTGCCTATTAAGTAAGAGGTCTTGAGTTCCAAATTTCCTTTAAATTACCTTTTGAAAAAGTTCATGCTATAAATTGTAAAGTGCATTTCACTTCAAGCATAAAAAGTGAATCACTATAAGTAGCTTTATATTTTATTTTAGGATTATTTTGCATGCAACAGCTTTCTTTTATAAAGTAACTTTATGGTAAAAGTGATCCCCACTTTTATAAAAGTGGGTCACTTCATAAAGCAGCTTACACTATCACGGGGTCATTTGGTTACCAAGCAGTGCCCTTTTTGGGTAAGGCATACCTCTCACATTGGAAGTTCCGGCTAATGTGCCATTTTTTTAAAACCTATCAACCTTTCAGATCTTTCCATCTAGATCAGTTTCTTTAAACTGCATTTTCATCTACATATTTAATATGGCTTCTACAAGTAATTGCTATCATGCTTACCAAGCAACAACTACTTCAAATGGAGGTCCCATATGGAAGATTTATTAAGAAGTAAAGGTCTGTGACGATTACCATGGAAAGGAAACAAACTCACTAATGACATAAACCAAATAGGATAATAGGAATGATTAATCACATGGACTAATTGGAACGTCCATCTCTCCCCGGGACGGCGGTACCACCGGCCAAGGAATTGATGACCCCGGGCGCCTTTGGGACAAGATTGAATATGTGTTTGGTAAACCTTAATATTATTCGAGCACAATAGCTAGAAAATCAAATACTGACCTATGAGTCCGCTTTAATTTTTCTTGTCTTGGAGACTATCTATCTAAGTTTTCTAAAAACTCTAACTTTTATGTGAAGAATGTAAGATAAAATGGGAGGAAGAGGTATATATATCTTATTATTTCTAAGCTAGTAAAGTGCATTTGTTTGTATCTACCTTCTATGCCATTAAAGAGGTCAGAGGGAAAGCTTATGTACAACCCACTTTTGAGTCCTTTTAAAATTTCCTTGATTAGAGAGAAGATAAGCTTGTACAACTTGGAGTGATCAACACCGGCAGGTCCCTCAACAAAGCCTTAGTTGCCTTAATAAAGATAAATCCAAGTATCCCAAGCAAAAACTACTACAAAACAAACAACCTAAGGGTCCTAAACCCGCTTAGACAACTTCAGCCAGGAAAAATACCCAAAACAGCAATGACAGACATTGCTAATTTTGTGATAAAGATGGTCAAGATGAGTCCAAATGTTTCACAAGAAGATGCAGCCTTAGAAGCAGCGATGAAAAAGCACAACATCGCATTGTTCTTCTTCTTTCCTTTCCTCATAGACATGCACTTTCTCGCTTCGGGTTTTTCCTTCCAATACACCTTTCTACTCTCACTACTTCTTCTTTCCTCGATGAGTGGCTTATTGATTCAGAGCATCTTATCATATGGCAGATAAAGCCATATTTTCTCATTTAAATGAATGTAACACCAAGGAAACATTTGTTTGTTGGTGATGATAGATCCTTTAGTGTTGTAGGATCCGAACAATTCAGGTAGAAAAATGGTCATTTCAACGATGCATTATGTGTTCCAAATCTTTCTTGTAACCTTCTATCAAGATATCAAATCACTCATTTAGGTGAAGGTAAAACCATGAAGTTTTCACCTCACCAAGTTGTAATCAAGCGTTTAAAATATCCTGCTAATGTTCTGCAACTGACCACGATGATATTACCAAAGCTGTACAGTTTGACAACTTTGGGTCACCACCTTTCATCGGCTTTTGTTGCTCATAGTGATGACTTGAGAAAACTTTGGCATGAGCCGGTTGGTCATCTAAACTATCACTTCATTGCGTAAACTATGTAATCAACATCGTGATGGTGACCCGTCTTCCTCTTGTTTCATGCAAAGATGGTGTTTTAGCCGGGTTAAAATGACAAAACATCATCGGTGACAACTTCTGACAAATGTGCCTCGGCACTTCTCAGTCCCTTTGGGTGTACTTGTTCAAAGGGATTTGTGTGGTCCACTTTCTTCCTCCTTCTTTCTAGGTGCAAGTATTTTTAACTTTCATTGATGACTTTTCCGCATCGCATTTGGGTTTACTTCTTAAAGCTCAAAAAGTGAAGTTTTTGACAAGTTTTTACCACAAGGCCCTTGTAGAAAACAATCCGAAATAAATCCAAGGTTAAGAACATATAGCCTGGAGGCTAATATGTGAACAATAATTTACAAGTTACCGCGACTACACAAAGTAATCCAAATGCAACACATCGCTCCATATACACCACAACAAAATGGTGTTACGGAGAGAAAGAACCGCATTAAAAAAGAAATGGCTAATTGTATGATCCAATCTAAGGGATTAAGTCTATAGTATTGGGTATAAGCAATCAACTGCAAGTAAAATTATAGTCAATCACACTCCCACAAAGGCTCTAAAATATAACACCAAAAGAAGCTTGACTAAAATTAAAACCGATGTAAGTCACTCCGTATTTGGCAAGATAGCATGGGCTCACATTCATGATGAGAAAGGAAAGCATTGGGTACCCTTAAAAGTGAGAAGGCAAGTGTATATTTGTTGGTTATTCCGGGAAGATGTCAAAGGTTATAGACTTCTTCTGCAACCACATTGTAATGAAATGCCTATGAAGAGATGTTAAATTTGATGAAAAATCTCTTTTGGCATGCAAGCCTAATTAACGGTTGTATCTTCTTCGGCTCATGGTGCCATCTTCACTACCTTTTCCCCTTTTCTTTCTGTTCTCTATTCTCGATTCTTCTTCGTGATGATGAAAGGAGTAAGAAAAATCCACCTCCACCACGTGACATTCCTCCAGATGAGTCCTTTTGAACCTGAACAAGCACCGCCAGCCCCACCGCTTCCTAGATGGGTCCGTTCAACACGGTAGCGTACCGGTGATCTTGTCGCGATCCTTCCGTGACGTTAGTTCATTACCATTCTCAATTCCGAAGCCCTTTGGCCCAAGTTTCGTAAACTCATGATCCAGACATTTGCGTATTCCTGGCCATCCGCATTGGGATACAACAATGGATGAGGAGTATTGTTCTTTAATGAAAATGATACTTGGGATCCTGAACCTCTTCCAAAAGGAATAAAACTTTTCATATGTAAATGGTTGTACATAAATAAGTATGCATCCGATGGAAGCATTGAAAGACACAAGGCCCGGGATTAGTTGCCGCTGATTCAAGTTGAAGGCATTGGACTATAATGGTGTTCCCTTGCCTCTCAGAGCCAAAATGAATTCCATCCGGCTTTGTGTTCTTGCCCTTACCACATAAATGGGAGGTCCATCAGATGGATGTCGAATCCACCTTCTTGCATGGTGATTTGAAAGAAGAAATCTACATGGAACAACCTCCCTCGGTTATGTCCGTAATGACTCTAGCCTTGTTTGTCTTCAAGAAATCTCTTTTTATGGTCTCAAGCAAGCTCCCCAGCTTGGTATGCCAAAATTGATAAGTTTATTATTGCCACTAGATTCTCTAGATGCCATTCTCATTCCAATGTATATACCAAGAAAGCAGTGAAGCCATCTCATCATCCTTGTCTCCAAGTGTTGTTAACTATTCCCACTGGCAAGGACTCAAAACTTTTTAAAACCATGTGAAAAACCAAATTTTAAGAAATTTGAAATGACAGATTCTAGGTTTTTGCACTATTTCCTTGGCCTCCAAGTTTTGCAAACTAATGAAGGCTTTTTTCTTCCTGCCTAAGTATGCTTGTGACCTTCTTCGCCACTTCACACATGGACGACACAAAACCATATCCCTTCTCCTTCCACCGAGTCAAGCTACCAGAAATTCTCCTAAAGTTGAGCCACCGACGCCGCCATTGGTAGCCTCTTATACTTGAATCATACCCGTCTCCGGATTCCTTTGTCGTTGGTCTTGTTGCCCCATATATGAAAACACCCTACAAAGCCATTGGAAAGCAGCTAAAAGGATACTTTGCTATGTTCATGGTACTGGTCTTTGGGATACATTATAGTTCGTGGGGGACTCCCTTATTGGTTGGTTTCCACCGATTCGGGATAGTCAAGCACCTCCGACATGATCGGATGTCTACTACAGTTATGTTTTCAGCCTTGGTTCGGACCTATCACTTGGGCCTGTAAAAAAAATAGGCTACCGTGACTTTCTTTAGTAGAAGCAGAGTACTGAGCAGCTGTAAATGAAAGTCAGGAAGCCTCATGGCTTTGACAGATCCTTTCTCGTGAGTACATGGATTCTAGTACCAGCATCCGACCAGACTTTGTGTGACAATCAAAGTGCCATCAAGCTCACCAAGACCCAGCTCAACATCATCGTACCGGGCCAGAGCAAACATCTAGATACACATGCACTTCATCGAAAAGCCCATTCATGACTGCCATTGAAGTGCTCTTTTCCCTACAGAAGATCAAGTTGCGCATATTTCACAAAGTCGCTTACGTATTTAATTTTCCAAACTGATCTATGTTAGAGTTCAAGAAGCTATCAATATGGGGATACCCTAATGCCTCCTCCTATTGTGTCATTGTAAATCCTTCAATCCTATCCCAAGTTGTTCTGTATGGGATGTTAGGATATTTAGACACTTAGGAGTTAGTTGCTAAGATCTACTGGTCTAATATGTCATTAGGTAAAATTTTGTTTCTTAGTGTGTTTCTTTTAGTATGCATTAGTATGCATTTGTAGTTAGAAATTGGCTCTGGCCAAGTGATATGTTCCCTCCGGTTGGAGTGATCTGATCGTTTATATTCTCCTTGATCTTAACAGCTTTATTGATCCATGGCTTAACACTTCATTGGTCCATGATCTCTATTTAAAGAGCATGGAGGCTCAGTTGTCGATGATCGACAGAGAAACTATCTTGTGTCTCTATAATATTTCTTCTTTCTTTTGCATTAATAAACTTTCTCCAAGCGGTCGTGATTGGATAGCTCGGATGTTTCTCACAGAGGGGGTTTTACCGAAACATTGGTGTGTGGATATTTGATATGGTTATGTGAGTGGTTACTCAAGGTGTTCATCCTATGTTGGAATACATGTGTTTTCAAACAAGAATCATGCCAAATGTTTGAATTAGAAGCCATCAACCTCAAAAAGGATTCAACTAAAATATGAGGAAAATCAAAAATTGGAAAAATTCAAAGTTTTATCTAACAAAAGATATGGAAGAATTAAATATATGACAAAACTAAATGCAAAGAAGTCTAGGATGAGACATAAGAGATAGTCATCAATCTAAATATTCAACTTGAACATGCTAAAAAAGGTGTTAGCCCTAAGATTCAAATTTTGACTAAAAGGGAAGAATTATGTCAAATATTGAAGTTAGAAATAGTCAATATCAAAATGATGAATGAGAAGACAAATAAGATTGTCAATTTCCATAATAGATCAACTATCCTAGATAATATTTGAAAGATCCAAAGATCAGTCGATGACAAAACTGCCCTGATACAATAAGAAATAAGACAATGACAAATGGAGCACAATTTACAAACATGAGAAAGGATCATCATTCTCAAAAGAAAGTACCATAAATTACAAGTCATGAACTTTGTTAGGAAGGAAGCTTAGAAGTAAAAGGAAGAAGAAAACTCAAATCACAGTATTGGCCCTTGTTAAGAACCAACGACCACAAAAAGAACCACAAATGATATACAAGAACAATGGTAAAATCTCATTTATTACTATCAAACCCTTGGAGTAGGACAACACCAAGTATTAACAATGGATCTCATGGAACGGATCCTCTCCCCGCTCACTTGCCCTTTGAGGGAGCATCCTCCTATCGAGCTACCGCCCAAATACAATATTTCTTCATCTCCCATTGCATTGCTTGAACCCATTATATAGTTCTTACCATCACCTAAGAACATTCTAGAGGAGGGAATCTTCTAGAAGTAGAACCTTCTACAGTTCCTCTTTAAGCAATTATATCTAATTACCCATTTATTATATATCTACCATAGTGAGCCTTATTTAATAATATATGGACCTAGTCCACCTTACATTGAATGGCTGGCACTACAATTATTATCACTTTGGGCCCTCTGGGCCTCCCCACTCACCTCTAGCTACCTTACACTCCATCCCTGAAAGCTTGTCCTCAATGCTTGATGTACAACCATATACTGTGGTCCCATGGATAATTGTGGAACATAATGTTGAAGAAGATTGAGAACCAAGGTCCCATGCAGAAAGGGAAACCACCATGTTGAAGTAGTATTCCAATTTCCATTGTAAGTCTGTCCATGTCCAAGTGCTCATGTGAACTTCCATGAAAGATATTGAAACCCAATAACCAACTCCTTCAAAATGATGCTCTAAAGACTTAAACTTGTCATGTGGATCCAAATAAGAAGATCCATCCACATAGTGAAAATGGTTGTAGTAAACTGAAATACCATCAGAATATGCGATGGATAATCGGTTATAATAATTGGCTCCTAACTTGCCACATTGATGCTGGTGGATTAGAGTCATCAAATAAAATAGTGAAGTGGTTGTCATCCTTAAATGACAACTATCCATATACCAACTACTCTAATTAGCCTAGAGATCATACCAATATATTTATTGATTATATTCATCCTCGGCGTCCCATAACAAATCTCTCCCGTGATGTTATCCAATGAATCTTGAATACAATGAAAAACTATCATTGAGGTCATCTCCAAAGGCATTCAATTTGTCATTCAATGTCATACAATTGATATTTGAATGCTTCAAGAATTTATTTGAGGGTTTCAGGGGAAATAGCCACAAGCACCCTATGAACTCTTTGGTCCCAATAACTCACAAAAAAATCCGTAAAATAGAAGAACAAGTTACAACAAACAATCACAACTTTTATCGGAAAACCCCTCAAAAATCAATAATTTTAAATGCTCATAACCTCACTTCCTAGACTCCGTTTCGGCCAAATTTTTTGAACGGTGAAATTATGAGAGGAACTAATCTGTAATTGTTTTGAGAAAATTATTCCTCAAGCTGCTATGGAAATAAAAACAAATTGCACCGCCATCTACAGAAAAAACCCTAAAATTGCAGATTTTTAAACTTCAATATCTTGATTTCCTAAATCCATTTCTGCATTTATTTTTAAAAATTGGGTGTTTTTCTGAGGAGCAGGAACCTAGATATAAAACCTGTTTTTGTAATTTTTCATAGAAATATACCAAAATGTTCTATATGTCTCAGCTCCCTCTTTTTTCTTTCTCTCCTCAAAAAACAACTGTAAATAAAAATATTTGCCCACAATGTCTCCGCCATGAGTACTGACACCAATTCAGTTAAGTGCCTAAATATATTCAAATATAATTCAATAATACCAATAATAAACCATAAACCATTCACCATAACATGAACACACAAGAAATAGAGAAACCCTTGAGGTAGGGTAACACCATATATTAATCCTTGTAGAAGGATAAAACTCCTGCCAATCATATGGTTTGTACATCAAAAATATTCTTCACTATGTTTCATTACATTTTACACTTCTTTATATAACTCTCCCTATCTCCAAGGAACCTTCTAGATATACTTCTCAACATTTATTACATCCAACTACCATAGTGGTCCTTGATAATATAGTGGACCTAGTCCACCCTTACATTGAATGACCACATTATCACATATTAAATGAATTCCACTAATAACACACAACTAAATTCCTATCTAGACATCCCTATGTACTCCATATTACCTCCCTAGTATACTACATTACATCCCTTCATACATGTTTCATCCTCAACATGAGAAGAAACTACATAATATGATCGGTGGCTAAGCAATGTAGCCAACTGGTACCAAGTATGACCATCCATCCATCCCAATGGAAGTCAAACATGATGTATATATGCTACCTTTCCACCATGATCTTTCTCTACATCATGTAGGGGTTTCCATGGGATTGTTTCTATAGCTTGAGCTCTTCCCGTAGTGTCGGTAGTCCTCCATGCACCTCTTGATCAGTTTCATGTTTGGTGCCCTGCTGGTGCATAAATGTGTTGATGCACACACCCTTTCCTTGATGACTTTTGTGTCTCTATATGACGTGGGTGGTAATATACAACAATTGTAGGAGTTTGTTCTTTTTTCTTCAAATGTGCAACACTTTGTGCCTTTGAGTCAATGATGTCCTTAACTTCCTGATTATGTCCTTCTTGTAGTTTTGTTTCATCTCCTTTTGTAGACTTTGCCTCTGATTCAACTTCAGACTTGGTAATAAGTTCTTTACTAGCTTCCATGGACCCATCTTTCTTACCGAGAGACACATCCTGCAATGTGATTTTCTTTTTCTTGTACCACAACTTCAAAAACTTGTTTTTCACATTAATATTAATGGTACCCATTGATTCTATCCAAGGATATCCCAAAACAATATTAACTTCATCCATATCCATAACATAAGAATCTGAATGCAACACATATTTATCCATGGTAATCTTCAAATTTTTAAAAATTTGAACATTTTCATCCTCAACATGTGTGCCTTGAATATTCTTTACTGAAACTTGCAATCTCTTAACCAACTGAACATTGATAAAATTATGCATGCAACTAGGCTTAATAGAAACAATGATATTTTCTTTATGAATACAACCATGAACCTATAATATAGATTTGTCACATGAAAATAGACTCTTGCTTCTTTCTGTATCCTTATTTTTTCCATGAGACCACCTGTCTAACAATATTTTTTCAAATTCTCCATTGGAGAGTGTCATCATCTCCTTATAATCAAGCGATTTCCACCAAATGACAACTTCACCTTGCAATTTGAGATCTACCCAATGGGGCCAATTCTCTTCCCATGCTGACTTTCTTTCTTTAATGAATGTTTCAATACTAGGGACATCACATTTGCCTGTAAAATACATATTGCTATGAAAAAACCCAAAAGACAGAACAATAAGTTACGACAGAAAATCACGGTTTTTTCCGAAAAAACCCTGAAAAACTGTTGAATTTAAAATGCTCATAACTTTACTTCCCGAACTCCATTTAAGCTGATTTTTTTTTTTTAAATTGGGTATTTTTCCGAGAGGAATTAAAATACCCAATTTTTTTTTCCAAATTAATCTCGTAAATATTCATATATGAACCTGAAGTGTGCCACCCTCTTTTTCTTCCCTAGAAAAATTTCTGCAAAAAGAGAAAAAAATTGCTTCACTTCTTTGACCAAGGAAAGTGCTCTGATACCAATTGTTAAAACCAAAGACTGAATACAAAAACACCACAACAGATATACAAGAACAATATGAAAAATCTCCTTTAATACTATCAAACCCTTGAGGTAGGGAAACACCATACAATGGATCCTATTATGGAAGGGATCCTCTCCTGTTCACTTGCCTCTTTGAGGGGGCATCCTCCTATTGAGCTACTGATCCAAATACAATATTTCTCTTCATCTCCCATTACATTGTTTGAACCTCATTATATAGTGCTACCATCACCTAAGAACATTCTAGAGGAGGAATATTTTAGAAGTAGAACCTTCTAAGAAGTCTGCTTACAATTATATCTAATTACCCATTTATTATATCTAACTACCATAGTGAGCCTTATTTAATAATATAGTGGACCTAGTCCACCTTACATTGAATGGAATCCACTATTTTCACTATGGGCCCTTTGGGCCTCCCCACTACCTCTCTAGCTACCTTACAACCCTCGACCAAGTTTTGAGAGAACCTTTGTCTTTTTTTACCATTTTTTGGGACTTCAACAGGCTGGTCGAAGACAAAGCACCTAGGCAAAGCAGAGATCGTGGGATATCGCCCTTTTTGCGGGGTTTTTGTGTTTTAGGGTTTATGTAACAGGTATGGGATGTTGGCCCATGGGTCTTACCCATGTTTAGGCCCTTTTTATAATGTATAAATAAGTAGCTAAGTAATGTAAGATGGCATATGAAGTGTGTCTTAGTGCATGAATAGCTAGCTTTGTGCATGAACTTGTTCATGCTTGCAGAGTTAAGTGCAAGCATTGTTGTAAGTGCTTGGTGCAGACAGACTGTGTAAGGCTTTTGCGCTTTGATCTAACTCGGGGAAGGAGGATCTAGTGAGGTGTGCATGAATCTCTTGTCCTTTGCGGAGTTGGATCTGTGGCTTGGTGCATGTAAGAAGATTGGAAGAGACTAATAAAGAAGAAGAAGAGTTGGTGGATGTAGCTCCACACTGGGGTGAACCACATATATCCTGTGTTACTGTGCTTTGTGCAATGTTATTTATGTTTTCTATGTGTTTATTTTCTTAATATTTATACATGATAGGTAGATCCATTAATGCTTAGTGCTTAGTATATGAATGAATATTAGATCTTCTCTGATGCTAGGTGTTGAATGATTAGGTGTGATTAGATCTTGATTAATACTGTGTTGATCTATAATAAGGGTTTAAACTACGATGTGAATAAGGGTTAAATACTAATTAATTTTATTGGATAAGTGCTCTGTTAAGTATTGTGATCACATATCTATGTCCTAGCTAGGTTGTAGACAATTGAGTCCTACAACCCCCCTTTCTCTACCTCGAGCGAGACTTCATCTTCTTCGCAGGTGTTGCTGAAAGGGCCGGTAGTTAGGTTTTTGTTGGTGTGATGTTGAAGTGTTGAACCCTAGGTCTTCCCCTGTTGCAACAAATGATTTCGTATAACCCTAGAAGAGCTCTGTGCATAGATCTATTGTTGTAGTGCACAGTAATCTACTTGCCATGCGAAGCTCTATGCTAAGAAAGGAACTTGATCTGAAGCAAATAGGTAATATATTAAAGCTCTGTGCTCTGGTAAAGGTAAGATAAGTGGAAATTTTTACTTCTAAAGTATGAATCTAGGTATGTTTGATAGATTTTGTCCTAGTTTGAAAACTAGGGAACAACTAGAAGAGAGAAGATTTGATCTAAATAAATTTGATAGATATAGTGAAAGATATGTTATCCCTATACATAGAAAGAATTTTTGGACTAATAAGTGGATGCAGGAACCTAAAAATATTTTTTGCAGATTGAAGGTCTAACACTGTGATCCTAGTGTGTAGTACAGGAAAGGTTGGGGATCATTTAAGAGAAAGAGAGGATTGAAACTATGTTATAATTGCAGAAGACCGAGACATATTGCTAAGGAATGCCCTGGTATAGGCCCTACTTGTCTTTGTTGTAAAGCTATTGGTCATGAGGTTTTGGATTTCCCTAGAATGATTGCTAGAGTTGAAAATATGAACTTGAGACAAGAAAACCATGAAGAAGGTCAAGAAAACAAGTATATGCTAGAGAACCAGGAAGAATAAGAGATTATCTTATTACAGTTGAAAGAAACATTGAATGATCACAGAGACATCAGTTTACCAGAGATATTAAAAGAAAAGTATTGTATAGAAAAAAAAATAGGAGACTTCAACATAGACTGTGTTCTGGATGAGGAAACATAGGTGAATATTATGCCAGAAAGTACTTGGGAAATTTTGGGAAATCCTGCTATGGTTCCTTCATTGGGAGGGATAGGCTTGTTTAAAGGAAAGATGATAACCCTATGTGGAAGACTTACTCATGTACCTATGATTTCCCATGGAGCGTCGACTGAAGAAGAATTCGAGGTCATTAAGTTTGTTGAGAACAATGTCCCTTTTGCACTTTTGTTAGGAAAGACCTAGATTGAGAAAGATCAGGTCCAAAAGAAAGAAGAAGAGGAAGCCATATAACAGAAAAAGAAAGAATTAAGGGACTTCATAACCAGAAAAATAGCGAGTCTAATACAAGAACAGGAGGACAAGTCGAAGTAGCAGAAGGCTATCGAAGTTGAAAGAACACAAGAAGGATCAAAGAACTTGGCCATGTAGGAGAGAAGAGAACTTACCCCAAAAGAAATAAGAGAAGAGGTATTACACTCAAACCCTATTAAAGACCCTCAGCAGTTTGAAGTTCTTACGATAAGAGAAAATAAGAATGAGAATGGAAAGAGGAACCCAAAGACTTAGGTCACAGGAAAGAAGGCAAGAAATCTCAGTAAGAAAAAAACAAAGTTAGAAAAATTGTCGGAGGTTCCAGAGAGGACTTCGCAGAAGGTAGGCTTGCAGAACCTGAACCTCGTCATAATAGCAGAACAACGCATAATGGCACTTCGCCACAACGAAGATATATGACCATTGGAGGCATCCTGACCATTATAACGATGCTCTAGAATGGCCAGAAATGCGGTTATTACCAGAAAATATCTCCATTGGACCATTGAGACCATGCCCTAACGGATAGAATCGTATTAATTGAGGCATTTTGATCCATTGGAAGAATTCGTTACGACATTGTTTATTTAATCCATCAAATGTCACACTAGGACCACTTTTGCAACTGGAGATATTCGAGCCCACATGGAATTAATTGCATATCGCGATGTGTTGTCTAGACTTCACCATCCGTGTGATTGCCTTGTCTATCCATTCACCTACACAAGTTATTTGATTACGAGTGTGTATGTCGGGTGACCTTAGCACAGTAGATAAATCAGTAGAATAAATCTTGATCAATCTTATGGCCGAGAAGGTCATGTCCACAGGAGTATAGGCCTCATCGATGCGAGGATTGCAAGGATCCCCCTCGACTGTATGACAGTCTATCCAAACCGCGACAAAGAAAAGAAGCAAGCACTGTGACGATCTGACGAACGCGAAGTAGATCCCGTCGGTCTTTCTCGACTACATACCGCCCTTGGCTGGCGCAGTTAGTCATGACAGTGTCCCACATGATTTCGAGTATAAGCTCATCACTGCGTAGCTCCCGAAGGGGATACACGTAGTTGGACTGCAGTTGGTACTGATCCCAACTCTCAAGATAAGTGATTACAAATTGGGAGACTGAAAGAATTACGCGATGCTCGCACCTCATAGGTACCTGACAAAGACGACTGGAAAGAAGCCCAAGATAGTTCCCCAACCATGGATCAAGGAGATCGTGAGGTCAATGATCTTGAATGTCATGAAGATCCCCCACTTCGGAAATTATCAGGAGGTTAATGCATGTGTTAAACTCCTCCTGTCATGCTACCATGGAGGATATCTCTAGTTAGATAGGTGCATGACTGTGGATCTGACGCTGATGTTGATTAAGGTTGGTTTTCATTGATGTCAACCCTTGAAGAAAGCTCCGTAGCACAAAAGTTTGGGTAATGGACCCAATATTGTTTGATGTAAATATGACTCATTATTGTTTTGTCATGGTTGATAAGAAGTAAATATGATGAACTCCAAAGTGGTCCCCTTATGGTGAAAGCCCTCATGGGAAGACACTTTTTGGAGTAAGAGAACCCATGCTTAATTGTGGAATAATGAGATGAAGGAAAGTGAATTTTTCAGGGAAAATATCCTAGATGGATAGTTCTTGTCATGTTATTTCCAGTGGTATGTGGAACGCCACATAATTCCTCATGGTTAGAGAGTTATGTCCATGAGAAGTTGGAGACCCTAGGTTTGGGTAATGGGCCCAAGTTTTCTTAATGGGTAACGGTATGAGTTATGATATATTTTCAGATAATACTATTCTATATGGATATTACATGTCATTCCATTTCTAGTGGTATGTAGAACATCACATAACTCCTCACGGTTTGAGAGTTATGGCCTTACGAAGTTGGAGGACCCTCACATGTCTTCTAGAAGCCCCAAAAGGTCAAATTAGTCAAAGAGGTTTAAGAGATTTTAAAAGGTAAATAATAAAGTGAAGTGATGAGTATATTATAATTCAATGTGAATACAAAATAAATTATTTCGATAATAAATTTAATGGAGAAATTAGAAGTGGACCCAACCCTAAAATAAGGAAAGTGGGCCAAGTGACCTAGAAGATGTTTTTAAGGAAGCTACTTGGAGAGTATAAATAAGAGGCAAGG